>JAOUZG010028648.1:864858-914605 GCA_026289955.1 Argiope argentata | reverse complement strand
AACTTCACGTTTGCGAAGGGCAAAAGGAAGCATATATAAGAAATAAAACTAAAGAAAAATAAGGGGGAATCTAGATAAACCGCAGAATTGCAAACCATGATCTATTTATAATGACCCCTAAGAAAAAAATAAACAAAAAGAAAATTATACATTTCAATTTTAAACTCGGTATAAAGCATTTAGTTGAATAGCACTTAAAGTCCTGTAGGAGGCATTGTGAAAATGCGTTGAAATTCAATTTCTCCCAACCAAAAAATTTTTGTTAACTTCTTCTTTGTGAAAATATGTATTTCTTGTTTTTATGTATGATGATGTAAAAGGAAAGCTGTGTGTTTTGAAAATCCTCTATCCCACAATCTTACCATAATTTTTTCAAAAAGGAAGTAGGGATATTGCGTTTTTCAACAGGTGTTTTTAGACTCCAAACTCTCTTTCATCCTAAGCATACATATGAAAGTAGTGACATCAAAATACATAATCATACACATAACATGACTGCTACTGATTTTTGATATGTGTCGCATATTGGAAAATATTATTTTTTTCTTAAACAGCAAAATATTCCCCGACTCGATTGAATACGTAATCCAATCCTTGGAAAAATAAATCCTATCCTATATAGTATTTCCTACATAACCCCAATTCTATATATTATTTGGCAGAAAAATAAGGAAAAAAGCATAAGGAGACTATTTCTAGGAAGAAGAATAAAGAGATAGAATAAATATTATTTTCTGTCTGTCTTTATTAGTTTTCCTATTTCACGTGAATTTCAATTATGAAATCCAGAAAAGTGCCTGTTCTTGGTTATCGATGTGTATCGAATCGTTGTATTTTAAAAGAATTGAGATTTGGCGTCATTATGATGTCCCCAAACATTTCCTATATAATCATCTCAATGAAATAAGCCACCTTTTAGACTTTAAATCCAAGGGAATCATTGAAGGAAAAAAATGTTTCACATATATTTTGGTTCTAAATTTTAGAAAAATTTGGATTAAAGTCCTTCATTAGCTTAAATGCTTATTCTTGGTTATTTTCATAGATCGTACTGCTGTATTTTAAAATAAATTAGATCAGAAATGAAAATGAGGACCAAAATCCTTTTTATATAATCATTTGATTGGAGTAAGTTCATCTAATTATCCCTTTTTTTTTCTTTGAAGATACTTCTGAGGGGTCATCTAATTATTCCTTTTTTTTCTATAAAGGCACTGCTGAGAGGTCATCAAATCAGATTTTTTTTTCTTTGAAGGCACTGCTAAGGGTAATCTAATTATTCCTTCTTTTTCGTTGAAAGCATTGCAAAGGTATATCTAACCATCCATTTTTTTTTTTTGCATAAAAGGTACTGCTGCGGGTAAACTAATTATACTTTTCTTTTACTTTGAAGGCACTTCTGAGGGATCATTTATTTAGATTTTTTTTAAATCTCAGAAGTCACTGCTGAGGGGGCATCTTATTATCCCTTTTTTTTTCTTTGAAGGCACTGCTGATAGGTCATTGAATTGATTCTTTCTACTTCTTTGAAGGAACTGCTGATTCATTATCTAATTATCTTTTTTTTTTTTGCGGACACTGCTTGGGGTGGAGGTCATCTAATTAGCCCTTTCTTTTTCTTTAACCCTCTCGAGGGCTGTGGGAAGTATGCTTCCCACCAGATTTTTTAGTTTTTATATGAAATTATGTAGATTGGCCCAAAATTTGACAAATTTTGAAATTCGATAAAAACTTGGATGTTTAAGTTCCTTATCTCGCAAATATGGTATGTCTTAATTTGTTACTCAATTACTAATTAACCCTATTAATTAATTAATATTTAATATGTTAAATAAATTACTTTACTTAAACCAATCATAATCCGAAAACTTTTTTAATATACCTTGACTAGAAAGAAATTCTCTTTGAAAGGGTTAAAGGCACTGCAGAGGCGTACCCAAATAACGCTTCTTTTTCTTAAAGGCATGCTGAAGGGTCATCTAATTTCCCTTTTTTTGAAAGGTATTGCTGAAAGCTCATCCAATTAAAAAAAATGATGTATCGTTTTTGTGGTCAAAAAAATACTACAATTGCTGCGTTAAAATTCTCCTAATCAGTGAAATATCATTTTCTTCCCGTTCAATGTATGAGTCTACTATATATTATACTATAAATTGTTATATTCCTGCATATCAACGTACGGGAGACATGTCTAAAGATTTTGACAAATATAGTAAAAATAGTTTTTAAACAAAAAAAATATGCGGTTAAAAAATAATTTTTAAATAAATATATGTTTAAAATATTTTAAAAATTTGAAATTTTTCGAATTGAATTATTGAATTATTTTTATTTATGCATTTCAAAGCATTTCAAATAAAATAAGCTTTTGTGCTATTTTCTTAAATTATACTTTTACTGTTCCCTTAATGACTTGTTCTGAAAGTAAATGAAATTATTGGTATAGATAAAATAGAATGTAATTTAAATCTTAATCAATAACAAAATGGCGCTTATTTAAATCTAATGATACATACCACACAAAACAATGTTGCCCATGACAAGATTCTTGCATCTTCCACGCAATCAGGATAATATCAGAATTCACCTTTTCATTAATTTAAAGCTTAGTTTTTCTTCATAAAACATGGTTTAATCTGCTTTTAAATATATATTTTAATTATTTTATTTTTTATATTCTGAATTTATATGATTAACGAGCTATAATTGTTTGAAAAAGGTAGGTTTTTTTGGAAAATAATTTTTTTATCCCGAATATTGTTTTCTATTTGTTTACATGAAGCTTCATAGTACTAGATTTAATAGAAAATATTTATTTTAAAAAAAGTGGCTTCTCTGTTTATGAAAATAATTTTTTACTTAAATTAATTTTCATTTTTCTTTACTTTAAAAAGGGGTTAATAATCTATTCAGCAATAAAGTATGAATTTATACAAATTTATTCAAGAATTTTATAAAATGAAAGAAATTCTTATGAAATGCAATTCACTTTATTTTTACTCAAATATCTATGAAGAGAAACTTATTTTCAAACTTTACTCAGGAATTCAGTGACTAAAACTTTTAAATCAGTAATAGAAGCAATTAACCATATTTTTTTCAAAGTAGAAAATTTTCTAATCAATATAACTATTACTGAAAAATAAATGTTCAGGAGAAATTTTAAAAGATAAGGTATGCAAATTAATTTTTGAAGGTTTAATTTTTTCTTCTTCTCAGTATATTTGTCTCTCTAACGTGTCATTTCAAATGGCTCTGATTGACTCACATCAAAATACTTTTAATTTAATAATAATTTTTAAAAAATATATATGAACAAATGATATTTAAAAAATATTTGTATTGAGAAATTTATGAATGTTTAAAAGACAACCGAGATGTAAAGAAGGTATCAGTTAATTGTTCCTGGCGATACGCATTTCTTTCTAGCATTTACTAAACAGAAAAAAGTAGTTTAAAATAATGGAAACTTTTCTTAGAAGTTCTTACATAAATAATGACCGAGAAAATGGCAAAAATCTCTCAGAATCTTATTTGATGCAACGATAGGCGTAAAATAAAACTGAAAAGTTTATTTTTGAATGTGTGTCTTTACTTCATTCCCAATTTCTGTATCTTTAAAACTACTATTCTTTAGAACATTTTTTTCATTTTGAAAAAGAATTTTGACTCCCTCTAATTTGCGAAAGAACTTGAGATTCAAACCAAAATGAGTTTTAAAACAACGGTGTATCCCTCTAAGTAGGATTTGAACAAAATGCTTCACAGGGGAATTAGAAAATTTGAATAACCTTTTAATCTGGTAAAAAAATCTTTGTTTCCTTTATAATCTATGTTTTAGCCTGCGTTTGGTTTTTCATTTTTCCTCTTTTACTTGATATATCAGCAAACCTTTTGCTGCAGCGATAATGTGGGTACTTTTCTCGCATTTGATGCAACATCTTATATTTATATCGTTGTCTTGACATTTTCCTGAAATTCAGTTTTAAAATTCATGGAATATATTTTAATATATGGAAAATAATCTCCTTTTTTTACTTTCTTGTATCGTCGTATAGAGAAAGTATAGTAATCTCTAAAATATTAGAACTGGAGATTTTAACGAATCTCCACGTTTTAGATCTCCCTGAGTTTGAAAACACATTTTTTTAAAAATGTCAGTCTGTCTGTCTTTGACAAAGTTAACTCAAAAACGCTTTTCAGCTAAATGGTTAAAATAGGCTATGCTGTCTTTACACCAAATGTGCGGTCTCTATCCATTTTTGTGTAAAACCTGTTCAGAAGAAATATGCGTGCCGAATATAATACAAGTTAATACAATAAGAATACAATTGTGTTATTCGAATATAAATGACAGAATAACTGCAAAAGGAAGAGAGCTAAATAAGCAAAACTCGACATCTACATTTAATGTCTATGTTATAGATATCTTTCAAATTTTGAGCCAAATCCTACAACACATTGACCAACTATCGGTCAGTACTTTCAGAAACTTATAAATGAGACAAATGACATTAAATTTTTTGCATTGACTTTAAATATAAGTTACAAAACGCATAACTTAAATACTAAACGCAATTCACCTACAAAAAATGCAAAAACGCAATGACTTAACAAAACTACAATAAAGAATTAGGAAACTTAAATACAAAACGCATTGTATATACCCAAAACTTAAATACAAAATACAAAGCGCAATGTACATACAAAATACAAAAATGGAATGACTTAAATATATTAAATATGGTAGAGGATATTGCCAGTGCAATTTAGAGTCAATTTTATTTTTAATTGCTTTGGGAAAATGTGTATAAAACATAAATTCGATTTCTAGATACTATTAACTTTAGCCAAAGATTAATAGCAAAATAACTCAACAAAAAAATATACGAAAGAATCAGTCTGAAATGCTAAATTCATTCACACGTTATTATTTCATAACTCTTGTATGCCAGCTCCATATAAAGGTGTTCTTTTACTTGACAAGTTTATTAACCCCTTGACATACAAATATATTTAACTTTCTAATTAGATAACTCTTCCTATTTTGGTAATTTATTGTTAATTTGATTTTTTAATAATATATGAAGCATTTAGGATACCAAATCGCTTCATATTGATTTTTTCGTATTTAAATACTTAATTATGTGGCTTAGTTGCAGAATTGAAAATAAAAATTCAGTAATTTGATGCGTGTGTCAGACACGTCATTGTATGCGAAGTGGTTAAAGTTTAAGCCAGAAAGTTTTGGAAAAACAACTACCGCAAGTATTAACTTATGCAGTTGCGGTTAATTTATTTGAAGGAAAATTTCTTTAATATACAATTTATTTCGTGTCCATTTTTTGAAAAAATTACATTTATGTCGATAAATAATAAGTTAAAAATTTACTTGTTCCTCTAAAGCAATTGAATGTCTTGTTATTTCTACAATTTTCAGATAAAAGACATTTTCCAATCATATGTCTTACACAGAGTTTTAAATTAAAATTTATTATATTTGTCTTTGTGAATTTTTTTCTCTGTGTTACTGATCATCTTAAGGAACCTTCTGCCCCTTCACGTGAAAAATACAGAAACATTTCCATTTTATCAATAGAGCTACTGCCTGTAGATTTCAATTTTCCTTACAAACTGATAAAACTTTAAAGTATCATTTTAATTTATGAGTTAATATTTAAAAAAAACTGTATAAACATCAAGAACCACTCATTATAAATTTAATTTTTTTAATGTATTTGAACTTGAGTGGATAAATAAAAAAATATTTTATTTGAATTTCAACAAGATATATACTATATATAGGGAGAGTGTTAACTAATGGTACAAATTGAAAAATAGGTACCTATGAATCATATGTGGTCAGTTTTGAAGAAACTATGAATCGATTGAAAATTTCTGATTTCGTTAAAACTCATGATTTTTCCGAGGTTAAAAATAGAATAAGGATTTGTGCAAAAATGTATTTTTTGCAATCAAAGATCTTAAATATTAATTTAGAAAAGAGCAATATCCAAACAAGCTGCAATCGGGGAAAAATAAGTACCTATTCAGTGTCACAACACAGGAAATAGAATTGAAATATTCCAATATTAAATGCAAAATGGTTATTTAATTAATCCAGGCATTAAATATTCAATAATAAATTTTGCTGTGTGAAAACTTTGAATTCCAGTTTCTTTAGTAGTTGTAAATGCCACTTCGAAATCCTACACTTAAAAGTACCTTAACTATTATTTTTAATTTGTATGCCTCAAAAAATTAAACTAAATGCTAATTTAATTTTGTAAGATTAAAAATAGCAAACTAAATATTTATTTAATATCATGTAAGAACATCATGTTGTTTAGGTTTGAGGTTTTTGAATTCTCAAAATGCATAGGCAAAAAATTGGCGCTTAATCAGTCTTAAGGCATCAAAATTTCCCTTTTATGGTTATTGGAAAATAATGCAGAAGATTTGTCACATTTGGCGACTTAATGGCAACTAAAATTACAATTTGATTTCCAAATTATTCATTCTCTGAATTCTTACGAATTTTCTTAATTAATTTAGTCATAAACCAGTTTAAACAACTTTGAAGTAATTATGAGAGTGTACGCATGCGTCGATATTTAGAAAATCGGTGAGATTTTTTAATCTCAAAATCGGTCCATCACGAAAACTTACCAACTAGAAAAAGTGAAGTGAAATATTATCATTATATATAGAGAGAGGGGGGAAGAGAGAGAGAGATAGAGAGAAGTCTCATGATTGTTTCAAACCAGTTTAAACTACTTAATGTCTTAAATTAATTAAGAGAAATGATGACTTAAGAAATAATAATTTTCTCGTATGATAAGTCGAAATTTGTGACTGTAGATTTCATTTTTTAGGTTTTCATCTTCAATTCTTTTCTTAACAAAATGTCCCTAAATATTTTTAAAATATGCAATAACTTATTTATTAATTTATCCATTACAACTGACCAGAAGATTGGTATAAAGGTATTTAAATCTCCAGCTTTCCAATTTTTATTAACTTTACAGTTTTAAAACTCAATTGGACCATGATAGCATTGGACTCGCATTCCTTAAGTTGAGAGTTCAAACCTCGCCGGTCGAAGGTTCCCCGAGTGTGTGGTGGCAGGTGCTCTTTAAATCTGTTGTGGTCACAAAGTAATCCATGTCGAGAGTACTGGTGGTAGTGGATCAGAGGAGATTGTTCTCTGTTCCAGATCTAAATTACGATCTGTGGGTGAAGGAAGGAAAATGCATGAATGAAGTCCACCCCATAAAAAGGGTTGTGACATGTGTCTGTGTGTGTAGCCCTGATAGGCTTGTCTGATAGGCTTGTCAATGGGCTAGAAAAATTTCCATGAATAACAACAAAACACTAGTACAGAATTCAAGGCAAGATCAGTAGCATCGAAATTTTGATTCTGTTTGCACAGAGGACACAAGGGAGAGCCACATGGCCCGAACCAATACAAGTGCGCGGGCAAACAGTCATGGCCTGAAGTAAAGCGGAAAAGTGCCCCCGCTACTTTTCTAAAGGCAGAATCACACGGTGCACTCTGCTTTATTCTGGATTCATGTCTTCTTTTTATCAAGAGATCTGAATGCTATTTTATTTTACTTCAATTAAACATGCAGGCAATGCCCGATGTTGAGATTTCACTGAAAACAAAAGGAAATTGATATTTTCAATGATTAATCGTTATTGTTAAACATATTCCATAACGGACATAATCTTACACTCGTTGAACACATGAATGTTAGAAATTATAAGCTGTCGAATTAATTTTAAATATGATGATCTCATTCATTCTTATTCATAACTGAACATCTGGAATTGAGTAAACGAGTAAGAACGTTTATTTGAATATTTTATTTTTGAAAACCATTTATTTTAACATATGTATACATTTCAGAACAATTTCTTTTGAAAATGTTCGATTCTACTTCAAAATGTTCCATTACATTTTTGCCAATATATTTTTTATTTGTTTATTATCACTAATTGTCGGATTTGTTTTAAATACAAGTGTGATTCTTGCTTGAAAAAGATTTCTAATTCACAAACTAATTAATATTTATGAAACATCTGCTCGCAAAACAGTTAACTTTTCTTGATTACTTGCGTTGCTCTCTATCTATTACAAAAAAAAAAGAAGAAGAAAGAGAATTTTAAAAGCGTGGAAAGTTCTGACATGAATAATGAACTAGAAAACAGTTTTGTAGATTTCATTTGATACTGTGGCAAACAAAAAAAAGCGGATGGAAACTTTTATTCTCTTCTTTCTTCTCTTCTCAAATAAAACACAAAGAAGTGTTAAACATTCTCTCTCAATTTATTATTCTTTTTGTACTTAACTTTTGTTTAGATCATTTTTCTTTTTAAAAAAGAATCCAAACCCTTTCTAATTTGAGAAAAAAAATTCAAACAGAATTCAGATGAAAAAGGAAACGAATTTTTAAAAACCACTCAATTTTACTATCCTGATTCGAATATCTCATATGGGAAGAGAATAAGAAGATTGAAAGAAAATATCCTTCTTTTTACTTGTTCGTATATGAAAAAACCTCTTTAAACCTGAAAAAAAGCCTTTCTATATATTATGTCTATATGTCTCCACATTCCTTTGAGCCAGATGGATGAAATTTGCTATATGATATTTAAATCAAATTTGTATATTCCTGTTAAGTTTTGAGCAAAATTCCTTTCAAAGAAAATCTACCTGTCCTACTGTCCAAATTTAATGTGATAAATACTATGAAGAAAGCTAGATGGATATAATTTGGCATCCAAATTTAAATAAATTGTAGTAACCGGTCAAATTTGAAACCATATCTGTCAAAAGGCTGATTTTCTATCACACATGTACAAAAGCATGAAAACAAACTGAAAAAATATTGATTTATGGGATTTTCTTATTATAATTGGGGTTTTGGATCAAATTTGGTTTTTAATCAGTACCAAAAAATATTTCTCCAGCTCAAATTCAATTTCCGATTACCTATTACTAAATGTCTTGGAGTAATTGTCAAAGATAATGCGATAGATTCAATAAAAGGGGGAAATGAATGGGTAACAACAATATTTCGTACCTATTGTTCACTAATGCTATACGAGGAATTTGCAGCCTTTTCCAAATTTTACAGTTTTATGCTCAAACAATTGAAAAATGACTGCACTAAACAGCATTTGAAAAAGTTTTTGGAAAAATCACTCCCTCTGATTTTATACTGTTAAAGTAGGTTTTTTTCTGATAAGGGAGAAATAGTTTCTTTTTATGTATTTTGCATCTTTTTACCGAATCAGCAGAATATATTCGTTAAAGGTAATATTTTTACTATTTAAAAAGCTTCAAAAATCTACATTAATGAAAAATTTGTTACAGAGATATAATGGTCTGGTGCATTTGAATACATTTTGATGAAACCTCGTCAAAAATATTCTAACTCTGAACTACCGAGAACTAGGTAGCTGTAAGATTTCTAGAAGGAAACATTCTAAAGGAAATGAAACATAAATTTTCTAAATAGAGCATTCATGACAAAAAAGTCAAATAAAGGGAATTTCTTAATGAGTTTTAGTTTTTTTAATGAATCCAAATACAAAAAAAAGAAAGTATTTAAATATATAAATAAATGCACGAAATTTATCTATTTCCTTGTAAGAATTTAATTTCCAACCATTTTCACTATCTAAAAGTTTTTAAGTATTTTTATATAATTGGACTAAATTAGCAATAAGAATTAAGTTTAAAGAAAAAACAAAAGTAAAAAATACGATGACTCCGACCTGATGATTTTTTCAAAGGTCCCCCTCAGGCAAAGATTCAAAGCAGAGATTTTATGTGTGAGGGATCTGCATTTCGTCAAAAAAAATGATCCCTTATGAGGCGAAAATCCCTGGAAATTGAGGTTTTAGAGATAAATTAGTATAACGAGAACAAATTTTAAATCTAAATACGTTTATAGAAAATTCTTTGAATTAAACAACAAAAGACCAGAAAACCTTAAGCTAAATCGTCAAAATATATACGAGGAATAAAAACACACATTAACAGGCAAAATACTTTAAAAAATATTTTTGAATCTCAATAGAACTATAGAAAATTACTCAAACCAAACCACAAAAATCCAAAAAGTTAAATCACAGTCATTAGAAAAGGAAATCCAAATACATACCAATATTAATAACAAATCCAAAAGGGTTTGAAGCATGTCACCTATTCAAACTAACGTTAACCTCGCCGCGTTTGAAGAATATTCGTCATTATAAGAGGCAGTTGAGGCGTTATCAATTAAGTTAAGGTTAAGGTTTAAAGTGAATAAACTGGAAGGTTTATTTTAGTTTTGAAAATTAGAAAACGAATAAACGTTCTTTTATTAAAATTGGTTTGTTTCAATAGTTCTTGGGAAAATCGTTAGTAGCTAAAAATATAATGAAATTTTTTTTCTTCAATATATGAAATTTTGTTATTACAAATTTTTTAATTCTGTTAAATTGTAAAAATATAATTTTTTTGAAAATTTCAGAGTTTAAATTTGAATAGTAATTACTAAGTTTAATTATTTTAAAATTAAAATCATTCCTTTCATCATAAATACCTATTAAAGTTTTTCCATTTGAAATTTCTATATTAAAATCCAAACAGTTGGCTTTACGTTGATTATTGTTTGTTTCAGTTCAAATTAGATCTTTTTTAGAAAATTCTATTTAGATTTTTAAAAAAACTCTTAAAAAATATTTTACCTATCATTGTGTGTTTTTATTCCCGTTAAAATTTTTGATGATTTAGTTTTAATCATACATAATCAACAAAATATTTCATTAAAAGCTTAGCTACTAACGATTTTCCCTCAAGAACTATTGTAACATATTGTAATAAAAGAAGGTTTATCCATTTTCTAATTTTCAAAACTAAAATAAACCTTCCAGTTTATTCACTTTAAACCTTAACCTTAACTTAATAGATAACGCTTCAACTGCTTCTTATAATGATGACATATTCTGACCAAACATATGTGTCTTCAAACGCGACGAGGTTAACGTAAGTTTGAATAAGTGACGCGCTTCAAACCCTTTTGGATTTGTTATTAATATTGGTATATATTTGGATTTCCTTTTCTAATGACTGTGATTTACCTTTTTGGATTTTTGTGGTTTGGTTTGAGTAATTTTCTATAGTTCTATTGAGATTCAAAAATACTTTAAAAAATATTTTGCTATTAATATGTGTCTTTATTCCTGGTATATATTTTGACGATTTAGCTTTAGGTTTTATGGTCTTTTGTTATTTGATTCAATGAATTTTCTTTAAACCTATTTAGATTTAAAATTTGTTCTTATAATTCTAATTTATCTTTAAAATCTCAGTTTCCTGGGAATTTCGTGTCACGAAGAGTCAATTTTTTGACGAAATGTTGCCTGCTCACAGAATTAATCCCTGGCTTGAATCCCTGCCTGAGGGTGACCCTTGAAAAAAACTGCAGGTCGAAGTCATCGTATTTTTTTCTTTTGGTTTTTGCTTTAAACATAATTCTAATTTCTAATTTAGTTCATTTTATTTGTGCTCTATTTGTAGCAGCATTAGCGCTCTCTAAATCCAATGCACGTTTTAATATTTTAGTTCAGAAAAAAAATTTCATTCTGTTTATCTTTCATATGATAGTTATTTATATAATTGGTTTACACCAGGTTTTAAAATTTAATTTTATAGTCTTAGTACTTATTTCTTCCTTTAGACCGACATTGCTTACCCATGAAGATCGGAAATTATTGACACAACATTTTAACATTTTTATGCAAATTCTAACAGTAGATTTTTATCTTTTAACAATTTCCTCCACGAACATTTTTCGCTAATGCACTTGTATAAGAGTTTCCATAACAGCCAGATAACAAAATCATCCATGGTACTTTCTCTGGAATGGTTTTTATTTGGACTAATATTTTCCATTCAGTTGTTTTTCCATAATTACTATTACTATTGCTTTCGATGTTCTTTTATTATAACTATGCATTATCTTTGCTTAAATAATTAAATATAACACTATTGCAGAGTTTCATAAATGATTTAGTATTTCATAGAGTGTATTAATATAATAAATTTTTTAGCATAAACATTTTTGTTTATTTTCTATAAAGGTCAGTCATATTATGCAGGCTATCTACCAAAATATTTCTACCCCCATAACATGAAAGGAGCTATAACTTTTGTCTGTCCGGGTATAATAAAATGGCATTTCTATACAATGGAATCTATTAGAATGCTATCTAGCTACAGACAATCAGTGTTTTTGTTTTGAAAATGGTACAAAAAACGGGAAAAAAATAGTCAAACACAAAATAGTTTGTCGATTTTGCACAAAAAGACAGTTCACACTAAGAAAAAAATATTGAAATTCTGCATTTGTTTAATCGTGATTTTCCAAAACTTGTTACATAACAACTTATGAAAGGGGTAGAAAAGATTGTTTTTTATGTAATAAATGTCGACCCTTTCGCTTAATGCATTTTGAGCACCGAAAATAAAATTATCTGTTGATAGGTTATTATTTTATTTCATTTTTAACGTTTTATTGGTGTAAGAGTTTTAGAAATCCATACAAAAAGAAAACAGAAATTGTCCTGTAATTATTTTCATTTAAACTCATACACTCATTGACCATTGAAATTGTAACACCAGGGAGGAATCTTCTGACGAAAGTCAAAACCCATGAAAGAAAGGAGAGGTTAGAATATGCAATTTTTTGTGAATTTAGGTGACGCTGGAGGAAGAAATGATATCTGAGGCGCTGCAATAAAAAAATTGTGCAGTGTATTTCATTCGAAAAGCGTTTTATAAAGTTAGTTTGCTCAGAATATAGCTTTTTGCCTCAAATATAAAGAAGAAAGGCTTACCAACAAGTGCCGGAATCCGAGAGAGTCAGGATCTTTGCCTCGCAAGAGTGTGAATTATGATTCTGTGTTATCTCCTATCCCACTGCTCGTCCACCCACAGTCAAGTGAATAGGAAGTCAATGATTTCGGAGGTTCATATTTAGTGGCATGCAGAATCTAAACGTCTTCCCTTGACTAACCCCCGAGAGAGCAAACGTATTGTAAGGTCCTCCCTGCAAAACCATACAACCCTATCAGAGATCATTAATCCGCATTTGCCCCATATTCAGTATCCACTTGTACAATGCTACGACATCTGCAACAACATGGACTGTCAGTACTCTACAGCCGTTACTTCAGCTTCCTCGACACAGCAACATAAAGAGAGAGAGAGTCTCAAGGACATCGAAAGACAAAGCTGGAAAAAAGAGGGGCACTGCACATTTTTTTCTCCAGATGAGTCTCAGCTCTGTGGTCATATAGCTCTCAGTTCTTTGGTCGTATACCTCTCAGTTCTGTGGCCATACATCATACAGCTCTCCTTTCTGTGGTGGATCAGTATATGACCGTATTTCATTTAAACCTCATGTCACCTGCTCATTCACTATTGGCATAGAGGTCACAAAGCTGGTATGATGTTTTAGGCAGCCTCTAGTTACATGATACGCACGTCACCTACTTGCTCCCATGGACAGTTATATGAATTCAGATCCTTTCTTGACAGTATATTTCCGACATCTTGCTTTGAATGGATGTTATCCTATCTTCGAGGTCTACAAACGCCATCTTGTAACTAGATTATGCAAGATTACAGTTGCATGTTGGGTTCTGATCTTCCCCAACAAACGAGATACTCACTCATTGCCCTGATTTGTATCGTTTCCAGATCTGAAACCCATTGAAAGCATCTGGCCATGGATTCCTGAGAGATTGACCGGTAAAATCTCTGCAGTTAATACAGTTGCTGAAGTGTGGCATACACTTGAAGCAGCATTAAATGAATTGCTCGTTTCTATCATTCATGTCTTAACGGGTAAAGACCATATTAGCTGTCAAGAATTGTAGATATTTCTACTAATTATGCACCCTCTTAAATCTACAAACTTCTTACAAATTTAACCCGGCAGGACGGGCGCGGGGTGTTTTGACACCCCAGGCCGAAATATATTCATTTGCTGTCTGTCTCTATAAACCGAAGTGGTCTGGCCCATCAGTGCCTGTCTCTAAGGTCAGTTTCCATGCATGGAGTCTGAAAAAGGTGAATTCAGACTCCCTTTTAGCCTTATAGAACGATTTTGGGGTGCGCGGACACCCCGTGCGCGCGCTCGTGTTAGTATTTTTTAGCGCGAAACCATGGCTTGTTCCAGTCGTTCTGATCAGTCTTTTCTTTGTTTGACGTATAAGCAAGAAATAAACAGACTTCAGGAGATTTCAGAGGAGATTTCGTCAGATGAAAAGAATATAGTAGAAGAATTAAACGATTTAGATAATGATGACATATTCAGTGATCACCAGTCTGAATTAGAAGAATGTGATTATTCAGAGGAATTTTGCAACCAAACTAGCTTTTTTTAACAGAAAATATATAAAGAAAGCTGAGTCACAGAAGATGCTATTTGTGTCCAAGAAACAAAGGTATGAAATCAAAAACCATGTGTGTGAGGTGTGACAAAAATATATGTCGAGAACACTCAGAAATTGAAGCTGTATGTAATAACTACAAAAATCTAAAGTTTCAGATCCATGTACACCTAAATTATTAAGAAAATTGATTAGTTTCAGCATTTTAATTTACAATAATGTATAATTTTTACTATAATAAAAATTGTAAAAAAAATCATCACAGGGGAAAATTTCCGTTTTTCGAATTGAGACAAAAACGGTGCGAGCTTTTAATTTATTCATTAATAATTTTGAAAATTACGATAATTTAACATATTAGTTATCATTTTTCTCGCAAAAAAGTGTAATTATCATAAATTTCCTTAGCAATTAAAATTTAGAAAAAATTTCGTGTTTATGCCATTTAATATGTTTGGGGTGTGCTGACACCCCATGCCCGTTCTCGTGTTACTTTTCACAGCGCCCGTCCTGCCGGGTTAATCATTTTATCTTTATGCCATACTGTTTCAATACAATCAATACATTTTTTGTATTTGTTTTACTTCATGGTACTGCCTTTTTAATGACTGGCAGTATATTTCTATTGAATATATAATTTTAAAAGCATCAGAACATCTCAATTATTTAATACTTAGCATTTTTTTTCATTTAACATTTTCTTTTACTCTCATTTAATAATGTCACAAATAACTTTGATTAAACTTTTTTTCTTTAAATCTCGAGAAGGCAATTAGCACTCAATTATTTTGGAATTTCGGGATAGAACATTGAAAACTTACGGCAGAAACAAATCTGTTTTAATGCGCTGTCATTTTGAAAAAGCTTAGAGTAACGACTAAAGTTAAAGACTTTCATCTCAAGAAAAATATTTAAGCCCCTCCTGTTTTAAAGTAAGAACTAGAAATATGATCGAATGAACCTTATAATAAAATATCGATAATCGCTTTTCATTTTTTAAGCAAAAAAATATCGTTAACTTTTGCTAACGCTTCCATTTCGGAAAGCAGAAATTTTCCGTGTAATTAGTTTCCTCAACATAAAACTCTTTTTTAACCTTGTCGTACATTATTATTATGTTCGGAAAAGGACTTATTTGGCTGTGTATGTGATTAAAAAATGGTCCATTTAGCAAACTCATGTAATGATTTTAAAATATGGATGAAATGATGTTTACTTGGCTATTATATTTGTATTATAGCCTCGGTCACAGTAGTTACACTTTAAAACAATCACGTAGGGAGTAAAGATTTGATGTAATGTTATGAACTGAATTTTGAACTGAAATGAACTGAAATTCAATGACTTTTTCTCACATAATTCATGCATTATAAAAACATAATATTGTAAATTCCAGATTAATAACTAAACAAGTTAAAATTAGATGAAACGCTTTAAAGAATACCAATGAATTATGCTTTCATAATTCATACATTTGAAAAACATGATAGATAGAAGATTAGTGAGTAGAATTATCGCAACTAGCTGAAACATTTAATGAAAAGGAAATCAATGACTTTTGTCACCATTATTTATGTATTTGAAAAATATAATATATTCTAAGTTAGTAGCTAAACAAGTCGGAACTTTTCATTGACAATTTTATTTTAAATAAATTAAAAATAAGATTTAACCACTATCATCTAAAAACATTAAAGAATAATTGAACATATGTTGAAAATAACAAAAATGAACGAGAGTGTTTAAAAGTCTGCAAATCTATTTTCGGAAAACCTACAAAATATACGATTCCAACAAACCTAACAAACAATGATAGTAAAAAATAGATATACATGAAAAATCTAAATAACAAGGAGTAATTAATAGATGTCGGACAAATAACAAAACCAGTAGTATAGAACAACGGTTGCTTGAACAAATGTTTTTTTTATCAATACTGAACATATATTCGGAGCCTCGGTGACCTGCCGAAAAGGTCTCTTCAGAATCCATTCTACCGAAAAACCGCAGTATAAGAGGTTCCAGTACATGCCATCTCCGTAGGGATCAAACATCTTCCCACTAGTGTAGTGTGGGAGCTTCGAAAGGGGATGCCAGGTCAGGCATCGTCTTCGTCATCGTACAGCTATTCAAAATTACGGGGTACGTACCAAAATAGCCCTAGTGTTTCTTTAAAACGGGAAATTAATATAACTAAACCAGACCAGTTAATTTATAAGGGACAGGTTATTTATTTGGAAATAATAGTTTTTCTTTTGTGCATCCTATAGTGCACAAAACGTTTCATTTTTCAGTTTTATTCACATTCTCCGTTCTTCTTAAACGTCTCACCCTCATTTAGTACATTTTTCTCTGAAAGGAAAAAATAAATTCCTTCTCTTCTTTACGTATTCAGTAATATGAGATTGAAGAGAACACGAATTTTTTTCTAAAAATCGTTATCAGATTCAAAATTGAACACAAGACACAACAAGAAAATTAGATTATCTGAATTTCATTTTATTTTTTATTTTTCTCAGAAAATTGCTATTTATCATGCATTTTCCAATTTTACTGATTTATTTTTTCCTTCAAAAAAAGTCATACATGATTTTTCCCGTCACTTAAATATGAGACGGAAGTTGCTTTGTTTTTTTGGTTTAGAGAACTGTGAAAACACAGCACAAATGAAATTGTCTGAAAGTCCTTTCGTATATATGAATATATTTTGAACCTACCTGCTTTATGCACATATTAATGATAAAACTTGGCATTTATGTCCCATTAGAATATGTTGTAAATATATAAGATGCTCCCTGCTTCCTTTTATAAAAAAAATACCAGAAAAATAAAAAAATGCCTTTTATCTGACAATAATCAAACTTACTCTTATTTTTTTTCTCGTGGACGATACACAAAAACAACAAAAATCATTATTAGATATGAAATGAATGATAAAATTTTAAATTCAATTTCATTTGAATTTCAAAGTATTTTCACCTTATTTCAGGCTTAAAAGGTTTTTCAATGGCCTACCTTACACGGGTTGAAATTGAAAATATTTATTATTTTGTATATGGTTGTTTCATTGTTTTATTTTGAGGTTTCATTACAAACAAATCATGGTTGAGGCTGCTGAATTTTTTTTCCACTTTTAAATTGCAAAATGCGATTTTTGCTCTTTTTTAAATACTTTTTTTAATTTAAAGAAGAAATATAACACGCGTTAGATAACGATTTAATGTCTCAACCATATAAAAATTCAAACACAAAAAGGAAATTACGGCGAAAGTTTTATAGTTTTAGAAGGAATCGCTTTAATAAGATTCTGTGTAATTCCATTTTTATTTATTTTTTCCGGGTGGATTTATTTCTTTTCCTTCAAACAGTTTGTTTATATTAAATTTATGACGGTGCGTACATTTCTTTTCGTTTATCGTAAACAAAATATTTTGTCTACGTATTGTAAATATTGTTCTTGTTACCTTGTAAGCAAAATGAAAACAAGGGACTTTTGCTCTTGTTTATTTTTTTTATAAAAATAACACTTATTAAATAGTCGGCTAGAATTCTTCAAAACCCTTTTATAAACATTTTAAGAGTCAAATTTATATTTCCATAGTTTTCTCTTGGAGTCTTGGCCAACAGGAGAGATGTGACAATTTGGACATTATTTAACAGCGTTGGAATAGAATGTGTGTTTTGAAATCACTAGATTCAAACTGAACTTATTTACAAAACCTATCTCTTTTAATACCCTTGATTTTTATTGTTTCCATAAATGATATATTTGGAATCCATGAATGGATATCTTAAAACATTAAAAGAGCAATTCCTGTATATACATAAATTTAGAATTTTGAAACGACTTTCATAATTTGGAATAAATTTTATATTTAGATAAGTTTCTGCTTTTTAAGTTTATCTATATAGATTTCTTTATTAAAAATGCACTATTTAACATATAAAATATTTTGAATAAATATTATAGCCTTTTTCTGCTGAGTTTCATGCTAGCAATAACACCTAGCGCCATCTTGTAAGTTTTTGTGGTACTTGAATTGTGTTTAGACCATTTCACCAAGGTGAAATAGAATGTAAGTACAAAAATATATGTCAGATATACTGTAAAATGAGTGATACAGAGAATTGCTTCGAAAAGCATGTTAAATTAAATCATTCAGCTTTTTTATTTAAATGACCATTTCCTATGTAGGATAAGATTGAAAAAATGCTCATACATAAGCATTATTTGATCTACATTTTAAAAACATTTCCCAAAAACCCTATTTTGCAAACAAATTAAAAAGATTAAAATGAAATCTGCTATGCATATTTCAATGTGTCATGTCAGAACATAATTTCTTGAAAGGCCAAGAAACACGTGCTCGTGCAAGTTAAACTTAATTTTCATTCATTTTAACGGTTTTATTGAATGAGTCACTTTAGTATTGAAAACGATCATAAAAACTTTGTCGCATTTATTGCTTAAAAAATATCACATTTGATATTTGTTTCATTTCATGTAACCACAGGCTCAAAATGACATTTTTTAAGGTCTTATTTACTATAGTAATTATCTTTTTTTTTTAATTAGAGCTTTTGTAAATGCAATGGCAACACGTTATTAAAAACTGATTTTTGGATTACTCGGACAGATGATATTTTTTTTTTAATTTTTAGCCTACAGATTTTTCAAAAACCTCATCCCTAAAACAACATTATGTTCTCACAGGATTAAAAATCAACAACTTCTCAGATATTGTTATATCAATCATGTGATGGTCCAAAGATTGAGATTACCGATTATAATTTTGAAACAAAAACGGTAAATCATTAAAAAACAATTTTTCGGTGAAAAGGAATTTAATTGCTAAGAAAAAGATAGGACTAAATAAAAAAACTAAAGATAAACTAAAATTGTTAAGAGAAAATATAAATTATAAGTATTATAAATTGCATTTATTATAAAATATAGGTATAATATCAGCATGCTGATATTATATATTTAGATTTTTTTGATAGAAGATAAATCAGGCAAACTGTCATATGTAACAATAAAAGAAAAATGAACCAACAGAACAACATCTGAATCTATGATTGAAACAGGAAAACATCTTGGAATTCATCTAAACATTTGAATATTACTTTCTAATATAGTTGTGTGAGAAACAAAATGTCAAAGAAAATCTAATAATATAAATTTCCTCTCGAAAGAAAGATTCCATAGAATTATTGCCGCTACTCTACATCAAAGGTGTGAATACAGCGGTCACAAGTATTCAATTTCAATTAATTATTGCTATTCAAAGATTTTATTTTCAAATCTCGCCCTTTAGTAATTAGAGTATTCCAAAACTCAACCCAACAAAATATGAAATCAAAAATAATAGAAACTATTTCTCAAAATTTTAAACTTTATCATCAAGTCCCTTCACAAAACAACATAAAAATTGTCAGAACCATAGTACTTGTATAAATGTCAGTGTTTGAGCAAATTTTGTATTTATATATCAAAGCAAACAAATCCGTTGGAATGTAATCTGAAAGAAATGGTTAATGATATATTAAATTAAATCTAAATAACTACATTTAAAGTTTTTAAAAAATCATACGAATGGGAGTAATTTATACAGTTCCCATATTTTGATGTTCAATCAAAATTTTGACTTTTTATCTGATACAAAGGCTATAAGAATTCCTGCGATGACTTGATCCGAGAAATTCAAAATCTTTTTCACATCTATAAATAGCTCAAGGCCTTCGTTGGACATTTGGCTCGACTTCGTATGATATTTCGATGGAACCAATGAGACAAACCAAAATTTCTATGCTCAAATCAATAAGCCAGCATAATCGCAAAAGGCAATTCATCTCTTCTCTTTTCCATTTTCTTGTTTTGAATTCGAAATAAAACTTACACGGTTGATAGAAAGGGCGCATGACTACAAAACCTCAAACAAGCCTTAGAGATGCAACTCATAAGAAAATATGTCGATTTCTGCGGATAATCCCTTATGTTTACATTGGATTAACATAGATAACAAATAAACTTACTGTGAGATAAAATATTATGATTGACTGAGCGTTTGAATAATAAAGGTCATTACATGCGTTGATAAAAGTTTTCTTCCAATTTATAACAAAAACGCACATTTTAAATAAATCTGACAATCTGAAATCTTGCAACTTATAACTTTTTCTTTCTTATCTGAATTCTAAAAAATCTTTGTAAATATTTTTAACCTCATCTCGATTTCTTCTCTAAATTATAGAAATAATTGGCTGGTATAGCCAGTTTGATAGGACTGAGGATTCGCATCCCTTGGAATACGAGTCCACGATTAAATCTATACACGTTATAAATCTTTCTTAGACACAAATTTCTCCAAGTCGAAACAATATACCACTGGGGGTACTGGATCAGAAGTTATCTTTCTTTGATTCATGTCTAAGTTGCAATCTGTGGATAAGTAAATGAAATATTTGAAGGAAATCC
Organism: Argiope argentata; assembly: GCA_026289955.1. Lineage (NCBI taxonomy): Eukaryota > Metazoa > Arthropoda > Arachnida > Araneae > Araneidae > Argiope > Argiope argentata. The sequence continues at coordinate 893,673 of JAOUZG010028648.1, read as the reverse complement.
ACCTTGAGTAAAGGGCTGTGGTGTATGAGTAACGAAGAAACAATCTTGGCCCTAAATGGCGCTACTCAAACAAGAGAAGCTAATACACGGCTTGAAATCACTGACTTCATCAGTCGGCAAGTTTATGACAAGTGCCGTAAGCAACAACAACAGCAGAAATAAATTACATTCTCTGGCTCCATACCAAGAATACCCTGATCGTAAAATTGTATTCTTTCTTTCTTCTAAATAAATAAAATAAGACTTCGGATTGTTAACACATTAGACAGTTGATCAAAATAGAAAACTATACCCTCGTGGCGAGCCCTAAATTAGAATTATTCATGTTTATTGAAGATAAATAAACAATAAATTCGTCTCCAGACTTCAGTTGCCTTTTAAACACTTTTCTCCGAATTATACGTAAATAGAACCCTTTTCCCCCTGACAGTCCTCCAGGAAGACAATCTGTCCATATAATAGAAACTAAGACACACTTCCACCTCTTAAAATTTCTAAGGCCCCCTGATCGTTTTATCAAGAGAAGCTGACATTCTTCCTCTTTATTATGAGTCCTTAATAAGGAACACAAAAACAACAGCATAATAAATATCAGTGCTTTTGCTTCCATATATGCAGCCTATATCACAAAAATACAATACAAAAACTGTGTCCAAAATCATTGCTGCTAATTATTACTTTGAAAAAAATTAAGGAAGAATTTAATGTTATGTTACAAATTTTCTTCTGGAGTATTTCTTCATATCTGAATTCCTTCTACTATGCGGCACTTAAAAAAAAGAAAGATCAGAAACTTCCGGTATGGAGGTTGTTCTCCCCACTCTGGTTGGTGTAGAAAGAGATAGAGGTTGGCTACATCCCATCGATGACGAGACATAATTCTCCATTGAAGAGCCGATGATAACCTTTAAGACTCAACCACAATTCTCTTCAGTGTTGCTGTCGCGGTGATCCGGTCAACCAGTTTCAATCTTGTCCCTAAGGCTGTGTCGGAGTAGTCAGTTATGGTTATGGATCTTATTAGAATTCTAATAAATCTTTTTAATTACTTTCAATCTAGCAATATTTGAAAAGGGTTGTGGAATATTTTTATGTTACATTAAAATTTTCTACTGATTGTTTTGGATTTTTGTTGTTGTAATCACGTTTAAAAAGAACTATAAGACAGATTATGCTCAATATCTTACAAGTTCTAAACATTATAACCAAAATTCACACCCAAGCAAGTCTTAAGAAATGAAAATGAGTGAAAAAGCTACCAAAAGAAGTCATTAATGGTTAATTCGAAGTTAATTTTATAAAGCAATTGAGTAATTTAATGGTTTCGAGTTTCCCATCTTAAAACGTGTGATTCTTTAAAAACTACCATTCCATATATTTACAATGAATTTAGGTCAATATTTTCTCTGATTGTTTATGGCTTTTAATCACGGCGATTTTTAAAAGCGGGTGCTTAACTAGTCTGAGGATGCTTTGCAGTGAAAACTAATTAATATTTATGAGATACTTGAAGTGCAAAGAAACAACCACTTAACTTTTCTTGATTACTTGCATTACATCTCGCCTTTTGAGCAAGAGAAGCAAAACGACACTTTTAAAAAGACTTTTTTTTTCTTAGAAAGTTCTTACATAAATAATGACCTGGAAACTGGTAGTTCTAAACATTTAACAGGAATTTATTTCGCATGGAGATAGACAAGGAAAAGCATCTAGTTTTCCTTTGCTATCTTTCACATTTTAAAAATATTTCTCTGAACAGTCAGAGTGGCAGTTACATGTAGAATTCAAATCAAAAGAAGTGAATTTTTAAGAACAAAATTTTCTCTGTAAGCAAATTGGAACAAAACGCAACGCTAGAGAATTTAAAAAAGTACTGTGCTCATATATTCGAGGAAATGAAATATTTCTTTTTCCTTGACGAAACGTTTGTTCTGTTGCGTTCAGTGCTTTCCTTTCTGTAAATAATTCATGAAAGAATTTTCATGTAATCAGGAATTGAAGCAATATAAGGCCACTTTTCGTCTTTTTACAGCCCATATCTGTACAAGTGAAAAGTCATTAACGGAGTTTTTGTGTACATGAATACATGGCATACAAAAGCAGTGCGGCTGTTAATGTGCCTAAACTAACTGTGTAACCTGAAATCTGACCCATAGGGACACATAATAAGAAGTCTGATACATCTATTATCTCGTTCAAACATTTTCACAACTAATTCCCTCATGTGAATCTACACTTAAAAATTAGAATTCATATTTATAGTTAGAGCAAAGGGTTTAAAATAAAAGAATTTCTTCGACAGAAAAAAAATTATATAATGCACTTCCTCATATTAGATTTAAAAAATTAAACCAGCATAGTAGTAATAAATATTTTTGAAATCAACAAAAAAAAATTAAGTTTAATTTAGGAAAAAATTTTATTGCTTAATTAAACATTTTGTTATTTTAAATACTTGTCGAAAATGGTTTACTTATTTAAAGCCTTTTATGAAATAATACATTATGCGACTAAAATATGAAGGACAGAAAATCGTTTTAAAAATGAGCATACGTTTAAATAGTTCCGAAATCAAAAATAATTAAATCAGAATATTTCATCAAATAATTTATTCTATATAAAAAACAAAAATAAAATAAAAATCTTTCTCCAATTTCTTTTGATTGAAATTCAATTGTTAAATGTTGGTACACAGCCCTCACCACACTCACTTAAGATTTAAAAAATTATAACTAGATTATAATTTCAGTTACTAGGAAAAAAACTCAATATTTAATTAGCAAAAAAATCTGTATTATTAAAGCTTTCGGTAAAAAACAATATTCTATTAAAAATTTCAGGACTTTTGTGATGCAAGTGTAGCTTTTGCATTCAAATCGTAAAACGAAAAACTCTTACAAGTCCGGCTTTATAGTATTCGAAACAACTTTCAAACTTCTTGTTTTTAATAGATATTATATATCTTACAGAAATTTCACTACAATAAATCATTGCTACCATTGGCATACTTAGTTTCTCGTAGGTGGTCTTTAATCTAGATTTTAAAAAACTTCAAGAAGAATTGTATCTTTCGATATTAAAAGTTCTTCTTTATACAACCATAATTATTCATCTGGTGGCCTCATTCTTTGCACATAACAGTTCAACAACGAAGTTACAAAATCAATTTTCTATCAATATTTTTTTTCTCTTTTGCCTTTTTAACCCAGATTTTCGAAATTAAATCTTTTCCCGGTGACTGTGATCATTGCTCACGTGAAATTGGGAGCATCGATCTGCTGGACACAACAGTGTCTACCACCGCCTTAAAATTGGTTCATTTTCTGATAAAGGTTCATTCATTTTGATACGCCAATGATCAGTCTTGCAGCCGGAGGATTAATTATAAAATTAATTTGATTATGTAATATTTATTCTGTCATTGTAGCTTTCAAGAAGATGAAATCGAAAATAGGCCAAAATTCATCCACTCATCAGGCTTTCTACGTTCTTACAAGAACTGCTTTCTACACTCTGCAAGAAGTGACTCATTATGCTTTCTAATCATGACATCACACTAGATACAACCGAGTTAATTCTTCACAAAGCACATTACATCGTCTCTCTAACTAACAAAACTCAAAATAATCCAATCTCATTTCGGTACCGAATACTGAATTAAGAAATTGGAATTCAATTATTTGCAAAATACGAAATTCTCGCGATGTATCGCCAACCGCTAACAGATTTTCAGACGAATTTAATATTTACCCGACATTCCTTTCTCATTCCTCAAGCCAATGATTCGCGGCTATGCAACAAAGCAATTCTTTTCTTCCGAAACACATCTGAACTATCTCTTTCGTCAACAATCAGCTTGTGAGAGGTAATTTATTAATAACCACGTAACCATTAATTATTTAAATAATATTTTCTCCATTTAAAAGGCAACAGTTGCGTTGCCAAAGAGATCAAGTTAATTTTACAACAGCACTCTCCCTCACAAGAAAACGAGATTTTATCATCCGCTCGTTCGAATACGTCTTCGTGGTTAATAGAATTTCATAAAGCACAATTCTTAACATTTGTTACAGGAGACGTGTTGGAAAATTTCTGTATTTGGTCCTACTTAACTAAATTAGAATATAGTTTAAAATGCAAAGAGTGATGATGCGTTTGTCTTCTTTTCCATTTTAACAAAAATGACAATTAAGCCATATTTGAGATACTGATTTCACAAACAGAGGGAACTGCTATGTATATCTATTATTTATTAATTAGTAAAAGAACAGATGTAATTTGGGCTGTGATTTCGTACCCTTCCGAATTATTTTGTTCATATGAATCAAATCCAGAGTAAAGTTCAACTTAGAAATTCTTATAGCTAAATATAAATAATTATTTGTAATAAATGTTTTTACTATTACGTATTAAGGATATTCCTGAAAATAATTGTTTATATATTTCTTTTTAAAGAATACTCTATTTCATAATGATTCTTGCTTTTAATGTTTATTCATGTTTTGTTCTATATAGAAAAAACAATTAAGATTTTTTTAAATCATATTTTTATTATTAGTTGCTAACTGAGATTTTTCATTCTCATTTAAAATATTTTTTTCCAAACAGAAAGTTTTAAAATCTTATGCACTTTATTCGATGTCCAAGAAGTTCATTCCATTTTAAACTTTTTCTCCTAACATGTTATGTTGCTCACAGCAAAAGGAATAATAGTTTGACTATTAAAAAGAAATGATAAATTCACTAATCTTAAAGTCATTTGAGTAATTAAAAATGATGGTCGTTGATATAAAAAAATTGACAATACAAAACTTTTCTACTTATTAAATTAATGAACTTTTTTAACACTTGAAAAAAGGAAATGGAAGCTCAAAAAATGCTTTGAAACAGAAGGGAGGAGGGTAAATAAATAATATAGAATATTGTTTGAAAGGAAATATAAAATATACTTTTATAAAATAAAACCATTTATAATATTATCAACAGAGATTTAAACGGAGCTTATAAAATGTTAATTCTTCTTGGAGAATTTATATATGAATAATTACCTAAACATTGACAATTTTAAATATGAAATAGATTTTGTTTCACATACTGGAAAATAGAAAAATTATCAATTATACTATATGTAAATTTATTAATCAATCTACTATTTATCCTTCTTTCTTTTATCAAACATTTGTTTGGAGAAGAAATAAAGAGTTTTCTAACTGCAGAAATAGTTGGGGACGGAATCCGTACTAATAATTTATTTCTAACTACAAAACCTTTTATTTTTTATAAAAAAGTATTTTAAATAAATGCATTTTTAATGAAAATAATTGCAAGGGAATATATCTTTACATATGAATACATCCATATTTTAATTAAAAATACCTGATTGTTACTTGTGTTTTTAATTAGAATATGGATATTAGATAATACTATAATACTAGTTAATAATTGAGTACTAGTCGATAATAAATAATACTAGTAAATAAATTAAAATATAGCTCTAAAATTCTTTTGAAATAGAAATTGTTAAAATAAATACTTAGGATAACGTTTTAAAAGAAATGTAAAATATACTTTTAAAAAATTAAGGTTCTCCATTATGTAATCAAAAGAGAATAAAATTATTTTAGTTTAGATAAAAAGTTCAAAATTATTTTTTAGATATCATGTATATAAATAACAATCGGGACAACTGCAATCCTAAACGTTGCAGGGGTTTAAATTGGCATGTACGCACATATAGAGATTATCAATTAAATTATCTATAGATCTATTAAAGATTTTTTTATGCATGTATTCACAGTTATCTATACTTCTTTCTTTATTTTGTACAACATTTTTCAGTGTGAAAAGCAATCGCTTGTGTAATTGGAGAAGTAATTGGGATGGCAATTCATACCAAATAAAATTCACCCTATGAAATTATTTATTTTCAATGCAAATAATTTCAAGAGAAAAAGTATTTCTATAGGAAAATATATACATATATTTTCTGATTAAACATACTTGATTATTCTCATAAAATGAAATGGTTACTCAAAATATCTTATGAAAAAAAACATTTGAAAATACATAGACATAGAAACATTTTTGAACGAAGTGCAAAATATACTTTTAAAATATTAAGATTGTTCATTCTGTAATTGACGGTGAATAAATCTAGAAAGTTAGAATATGAAGAATAATCTAGATGTAACATTTCTAAACATGACGAAGGACTTTATCTTAGACATAGTCAAATAGAAAAAAGATCCATTAAATCATCTCTAGATCTGTTAAGAATTTACTAATACGTCAATAAATCTATATTACCTTCTTTCTTTTGCGAAAAATTTTTGTAGAGAAAAAGAGTAATCGCTTATGTCTAGGTTAAATTTCTAGCAGTAAAATTAATTTGTTTCTAATGTACATATAGCAAGAAAATAGGTTCTTTTGTACAGAAATATACTACTCATACTTATAACTAAAGATTTCCTTCACTTTTAAAAAAAATTTCGTTTGTATTCATTTTTTTTCTTCTGAAGAATCTATACAAGATTTTCGTGTCGTCAAAATTTGAGGCGAACATTTTTCATCTTTTTTCACAACCAAATGACCTGAAAATACGTCACAATTCCGAAATCATTTACGGTCTTTTCGTGTATATATGAATACATTTTGCTGCGTTCTTCTTCTTTCAAACGCTTGTTCTGATTTCGATTGGAACATGGACACGGGTACGCACCAGAAACCAAACATTTTAAAAAGAATTTGATTTTTTTCATTGAAACAACTATCTGGATCTAAGATAAGAATATTTTGTTCTACTTTTACGAATCAACACTTTAAAATAAAAAGAGGCATATTCATAAAAACCAAAATAAATAAAAATGGAAGCGGAAGAATTTAAAAAAAAATATTGTCAAAAGCAATACATTTTATGAAAAAGGAATTTGTTTTAAAGTTAAAAATCAAATTTATTATGTCCATATCTATTTGTAAAGGTTTACAATATTGTTACGCATCTGTAATGTTGCTTCCCACAATTAATTCATCGTAGTCAAGACCGTTTAAAAATCAGCTTTATTGGATACAAATTGGATGCCGATCAATGACTTCCGATGTTGGTGACTTTTGCAGAAGCTATGGATGAATTTGGAGGCTTTGGTGCCAAAATGAACTGCACTAGAGCAATAATTTTGGCGATATGTTCATTAGAAAGCGACTCATTGTTTCTGGACATATGAAAGGCTGTAATATTGAGTTGGAGGCAGTCAAACGAGTTCAGATCTAGTTATTTGTTAAACGTTTTTGAGTGATTCGAGCTGCTTTTCATTGTTGTGCTGCTTGTAAAAAGTCTATTGTTTACTCCTTGGTAATTTCTTGGCTATGTTTGGTCGTTTTCAAGTTTGATATGTATTCGCTTTAATAAACGCCAGCATTTATTATTGAGGCCTGTTGATTGTGTCCCATATATCTACCACAAACAAACCCGTTGACATGACGGGCTTGGGAAGGTATTTTGGCAATAATATTGCTGTTTGATTCTGTAGCAATGATTTCTGAGGTGTTTTTGTTATCCATTCTCAAGATTGCCGATTTTAACAATACCATGGCTTTCTTTCCTCTTTCGAGATTATATAAAAAAAACTGACTGCCTCTTAAAAGTGAATTTCACACCTTATTATAATGAAAGGACGTGGCTGAATAAAATAATTAAACAGATCAAGGAGAATTTAAGCATATACATTTCTTAGAATTTTGTATCAGAAATTTCTCAACGAAAGATTAAAAAATGTGTCAAAAATTATTACTTTTAAAATAAATAGGAAACATTCTAAGAAATCCTGAGTTATGTCTAAAATAAAATTCTAGAGTTTTTTTATCATCTGAGAACAAGATATTGTATTGGTTTAGGGTTATTGAAGCCCCAAAAGGCATGAGCAGAAAATTAAGGATTCCTGATTTTTTAGGTATTAATATTTCACTTTTATCGATATAAGAGAGTGATAAAGAATGCTGATGACTTATCGACAACATAAGGTTACAACTTGGTGCAAAAGTTCGTCATGTACCCAATTCTCATGTTAGGCCAATAAAAGGGAAGTCGAAGAAAATTATTGCCCGAAAAGGTAAATTATGTATACATATTTTTTTTTTAATTTTTCCATTTTTCAACTAGCAAAAAATGGACCTTGAACGATTTTGAAATTTAAAACTAAAAACTCGTTTACCGAATATCAACTCAGGCGTAATCTGATAATTACATGACAGTTTTAAACCTGTTTAAACTGATTTTTCACCAAAAAAATTACAACCACGGAAAAAAAATTTAGAAATCGATTGATTTTGAGATGGTCAAAAACCATACATTTTTTAAATGTTATGAATCGTGTGAGAACACGATGTTGTTTTCCTGTCGGATTGACACCATGTGACGTGAAATTAGCAACAGCACATTTAATTATTTTTTATTGTTTAGCTAAATAATTGATTTACATAAATTACTTCTGGGAAATTGAAATTACTTTGCTTACAATATCAATATAAATAGATATTATCAATAAATTTTTAATAGATTTGAAATATCTCTTTTCAATAATGTTTTTCTTAACCATCAGAATCACGATCAAATTAGTTGCAACCCAATTAATTTTCAGTGAAATATTGGTCATCCTTTCCGATCTGTAATACTCAAAATAATTCCTTTCAAATCTTCTAATCATGGATTTAATAATATCTACCAAAATTTAATTCTTGCGATGCAGACAACTCGTTGAATTCAAAAGCAACCACGAAATAGCACTCAAATCAAGATAATTAGCCAGTATTAGCTTCTGTTTCCTCATACCATGGTGGGAATCACCTTTCGTATATTAGTTTCAGTGCTATTCTTTGCTTCAAAAATATGTAGAAACTCTCTTTAAATAGCAGTCGTCCACGAGAGGTAATTAATTTGAAATCATGTATCGTTTCCTCTTCCATTTGTTAAACAGTATTTTCCTCTCGCCAAAGCAATTGTGCTATAAAAGAGGAGAAATTATTCTACTTCACTCTCGGCCAAGATAATTAAATTTTATTTTCCGGTTGTTCAACCTTACTTTTCTGATGAATTGAATTTCTCTGATCGATATTCGCAAAATTTCTTACAGAATCGGTGGTATGGAATATAATTGCTTATTAAGCTGATTTAGAAACATTATGTTTGAAATTCCTATTGCTATGTTACTTTATTCCCCATCTAGAATTTAAGATAACGGATTAGATTAAAAGGGAATCCCCCCCCAAAAAAACCCAAATATTTAAACTGCTATATGATGTTTTTATTTATTAATGTAAGAATAAAATATTATGAAAAAGAGAAATTATTAAATACATAGTATAACATTATCGTATAGTATAAGTAACAATTATCTAGCTATAAAATTTTTGTGCTTAATGCAGGAAATTATCTATGAATTTTTGGAATTTTTAAACAGCATTTACATTAACCAATCATGAATTCTCTTCTAGAGCATTCAGCATCAAATCCATAGTTCAATGCATTCTGAATAACTAAATAAGACATAATTAACACTTTGCACTCGGAAAAATAATTCGATGCATAATTATTCAAAATACTAGGGCTTGTTTATTGCTCCAAATTTGTGTGTTTAAAATTGAATTTCTCCGTCTTTTTACAATTCTGTAAATATTCTCAAAAATCAAAATTGAAAAATAAATAAATAAAACGTCAAAACGATGCACCATCGAGTTCAAAGGGTTAAAATTTCATTAGGATATCTGGATTATTTTTTGGGATATGACATACTTGTATAGTAGAATTATAAAAAATCTCATTGTTGAAAAAAATTGCATTAATTTTTCATTTGCTTATATATAAGAATTTTTCATAGTCAATTGCTTTCTATCGCATGCTTATAATTGGCATAGAGATAAAATAAAAATATTACTGACAACAGAAGTTCACCTATTTTTTTAAATCTTCAAAAAAATACCATTGCGAATTTTCGTCTAACTTCCTGTTTTTAACTTAGCCGGATATTTTAAAACTGTTAATCTATTGAAACCTATTTGTAATACTATTTAATGTTTTTGGACGAACAATATATAAATAAATATTTTTATAGATGTTAAAAATATTCGACTAGAACTGAAATTAAAAAAGTTCCAAATATCTTAGTTAAATTAATCTCATATTCTTGTAATATAGAAATTTTATACATTCGTACCCAAATATTAGACAAATATGTACAATATATGTCTAATATTCGATCTAAATTTGTATAATATATCCAAATATGTCTAAGTTATAAAAGTTTGAGATCGATTTGTAGTAATACAAATCGATCTCAGAAATACAATAATACTTACAATGAATATAATATATTATCTTAAAGATTGTACCTGTAAACATTTCTGTATTTAGAAACAGAATTGTTAAGTTATTAAGATTTAATAATATAGCCTCAAACTTTAGTAAATAATGGGATGGAGAAGATATATAAGCAATTTCATATCAATCGTATTGATTTCATTTAATGAAATACCTTTACCTTTGCGTAAGTTTATGCATCTAATACACCTTTTCTCTTTATACTAAGAAATTACATAAAATTTGAGAAATCTTAATTAGGATAAATTATTATGCATATTTTGACTTAGGTACGAGAACGAGGGTATGACTAATGTACAGAAACGTATCATAATAAAAAATAATAAATTTGATCACCAGGTTTTGCAGACATTTCTGATGATTTTTGTCCTAGTATCGAAAAACGGCACATTTCATTAAAAATTGAATATGAACTCCAATTATGTTGCTGCTGTGGTTACTTATGGCACTTTACAAGACCACTGACAGATCCGTCAGCGATTTAAGCTGAATGAAAGTCAATAGTTTTTTCAGTAGCGCCAACTAGGGCCAAGAGTACGACTTAGCTATTTCATGTGTCCAATTCGCTTAGACAACCTCTTTTTACAGGGGGGGGGGGGGATACATTCCCACACGTCACATATAGAACACTGAAAACATAACAACAATAAGACAAACAAGAAGTAATGCAAAGTCTCAAACTATATCTTTTCAAATGAAACAGTTAGTGACATGTTTTCATGTCTGCGATCATTTTAAGTTACAATTATGATTTGGAGGTGTGAATTGTTAATTATTCGACATGTAATTGTGCAATTGTTAATACAATGTACATTTCGTAATTTAGTCACTTTCATCTTAAATACCTTATTTGATTTAATTTTTAAAGGGAAATTTTCTTAGTGGGAGAAGATATAAAATTTTTATTAAATGCAATGTGATCAAAACTCATCGAAGACTATTTTATATTGGGTAGTTTATTTAAAATAAATTTAAAAATTCTATAGCAGGTAAAAGTCTATGATTGTAATTTCAAAATTCTAAAGCAAACAAAAGTCACTGATTCGAATTTAAAAATTCTAATTTAAAAAAGGATTTATCATTTTAATTTAAAGTGTGTGGGGGGTGGAGGGGGGTGCGCGCGCGTTTCTAAGGCTAGACCTTTTGAGTTAACGCTACCAGAATTTACTCATTTATAAAATACATACTTTAGAGAATATAAATGGTTATTGGCATCGATTATTTTGAAATCTTAAAGAATGTTTTAATTTAAAATTGAAGAACACTATTTAGAAATGAAACCTATGCCATATCAAAATCATGTTATACTTTTTTACCGATCTTGAGAAGCTTTCAATGTTGATAATTTTCAAAATCATTTTTCCATTATTTCCAACATTAAATTACAATGATGCCTTGAAATTCAAACACTATTAATTATATCATCACATTATTAATAACGTATTTTCTTTCATCGTTGAGAGCTAAAGTAGAAGGAATCTGTTAAATATCTATTTAGCTTATAAGTTAAATAAAAAAGTGAACTTATAATATAGCAAAATTTAGGCCAATGAACTGAAAATGTATGTTTTCTACAACATTATGATGCCATGCAACTGTCTATATTATGAAGATTCATGCAAACATTAAATAAAAAATAAGCAAAAACATTAAGATAACTTGACAACTGACAGTTTGAAGAAATCAAGGAATAGAAATATATCTAATCGATTTATTTGTAATCAAATATAACCAATATTGTCGAAGAACCAGCTGGTCACATGAGTCCACTAATAATTAATTTTAAAAAAGAAATACAGTTAAAATATAAAAATTCTTTTTGGATTTATTGTAGTTTGATTGATACCGCGTGGCTTTGGTTTTATTGATACTGAAGCTACAAATAAGCGATTCCTGAATCAAATTTTGAAACTTAACGGAAAAAAGAGTGTCATTTAGAATTTCATTTCTATAATTTGCTATTATTATTCTGTCAGAACATGATATTGTTTTTGGAAAGAGGTTTTTATCGTCAACAAAAATCAGAAGGCTAAAAATGAAAATTTTATTATCTGCACGCCATTACAAATGCTCTGATTTAAAAAAATAAGTTAATTACTTCAGCAAATAAAAGCCAGAAAAATTTTATTTTGAGCACATGATTATATGAAATGAAATAAGTAGGAAATATGATATTTTTTAAATAATAAATGCAAGACCGTTTTTTTATCCTTTGCAAAGTGACTCATTCAATGAAACAATTAAAATGAATAAAAATATCATTTAATTTGCGGACGTGGTGCTTGGCTGTTCAAGAAATGATGTTCTGACATGTTACATTTAAATATGCTTAGCAGATTTCATTTTAATCTTTATTTGCTTTTGTTTCTTTGTTTTTGTTTCGGCATAAAACTGAAATAATTTCTAATAATTTGTGAAAATATCTGCTCTGAGTAGATGGCTATTAGATCTAACTGATACGCAATTTAAATATATTTGTTCTGTTTATAAGAATTTGTATACATTAATTTTTTTTCCTCTTCAAAATGCCAATGGTTTGTAATAGCATACCACTTTCTTACTCAGGGGCATAATAAAACATATACGAATGTTTTGAAACATGAGACTTCATTTCGTGCTTATCTTATTTTGCGTTTGACCCACTTATATGTTTGTCAAGAATAAAAAAAGATCGCAAATATTTGTTAAATATTATTTAATTTAATCATGACTGAGTTTAATAATTATGTCGTGAATTCGTCAAAAGTGTGTGAATGCTACTTACTGCCTAGACGTTATAAGTGAATTTCTGAGATTTCAATATGCCATGGGTACTATTGGCAGATACTCTCCCCTAATTTCATTTATTAGCATTTTTAAACAATGAATAAGTGATTAAAAAATGCACAAAAGACAATTTTATTGGATTCTGACAGTTGGGGCCAATTTTAGAATGCATCAGGACTACATCACCAGAACCCTAATTAAAAGACTTTCATCCAATCGATATGAGGTGTTTTGTTTAATGGGTTATCTTCAAAAACAGACCTCAACACCTCATAAATTTCATTCTTACTTTTCCAAGTTTAACCGAATATTCGATGTCTACTCATTGTTCGTAAATCCCCACAGTCATCAAAATCTAAAACAAAGCCATTGCTGAAAGCTAACCAGGATTGTCTGAGAGTCACTGGTGCACAGCCTCAGCATTTACCGACCTTTTTCCCTCCCATGCCTCTTAATTAATTTCAAATACCCTTTATTGTCATCCCCCCTATTTCTCAAAAGCAAAAGTTTTTTAATAATGTTAACGGCTTGGCGTTAGCTTAGGAGTTAAACGATGCGAAATAACTTGATAAAAGGATTTCGAAGGATTTATTTTTAGTTTTTTTTTCTTTTCCTGATTCTATCTCTATAGTATTATTGAACCCGAACTTAATAAATGGCAACAGCTTTGAAATAATTATGCATTAAAGCAACATTTTTATTTGTCTTTAAACTCTTACGACTCCTAATTTAAATAATCTATATTTTGAAAATCAAGATTTTGAATTAGCTGCATTCTGAGGTCCATCAATGTATTTTCCTCGCGATTATCCTACACTGCTTATTTTGAAACGAATTTTTCTTTCAACAAACTTATGAATATCCAACAGTACTATATTATTTACTCCGTCCCACCATTTTAAAGTCATTCGCATTAAATTTGAATAACCGGACCAGCTAGAACTAGATTTGAATCCTAAAAGTCATCATCGACCACCGTACAACCCTTCCCGTATGAAGTATGTCCCGTCATCGATAGGAGATAGCCAACTCCCACTATTTCTGTACCCACCAGGATGGAAAGAAGCGGCCATCGTACCAGAAGCTTTTAATTTTCATTTCTGAGGTGTCCCCTACTGAAAGGATTGTCCAACAAATTCGAAAGGTGCAGTCTAAAGATAATCCATCATTACTTCTAAAGGCCCAATATCTATTTCTGCGAAATTTGAAACTTCATATTGATCTCGATGATTCCACGTTTATTTTTATTATGGATAAATAATATGAATTTCACAAATAGAAGGAAATATGAATTTCACAAATAGAAGGAAGCTGATAAAACGAGTAATTTAAAATGAAAAGTAACTTTTGATTCATTTTCACATATTTATTAATTATTATGAGACACAAAATGACAGGAAACGTAGTTAAATATTTAGTATACAAGAAAAAACATCAAGGCTCATAGATTTCGATTGAATTACAGTTGGAATTTTCAAATGAAAAGCATTTTTTAAAAAAAACTTACGTGCTTTTATAAGAACCCTCCAATTCAAATAAATACTTAGAATTTATACCAACACTTGTCTGCAGTGTCATGTGATTTTAACTACGAATATTTTTTAATGAAGCGCGAAATTTTCTTTGAAATTCCCTACGATGAGCAAATTAGTTAATATTTATAAAACGACTAAGAGCAAAGAAAAAAAACTTAGGTACGTATTCTGATTCTAGTTTTCTTTCATCGTTCACTTTAGAAATAAGAAAAGTAGTTAAAAAAGTTACTTTTCTGAACAATTTCTTTAGATAGTATACTCCGAAAAAAATGTGAAATTGAGTATTTCACAAGAGTTTATTTAATGCAAGAAGAGATGCATACACAACTAATAGTTTGTTTTTCTACTTTTTCTCCAGGAGGATTTCATCTTTTTCTTTCACAGTCTATAGTCATTTGTATCATATTTCTGTAAAAAGTATAAAGTCTATATTAAATTATTTGAGAGTGTAAAAAGTATAAAGTCTATATTAAATTATTGAGCGTTTTCAGTTTCCTTAAAAACAGTTTTCCAAATTCTAAAAGTGTATTCATTGTTAAGGAAATTCCTCCTCTAAGTCCACAATATTAAGGGGTTCACCTGCAGTTGGCATAAAGCTCAAAACAATCAACAGGTCTCAGTAAGAAATAACGATGATTATTGAGGCTAAGACGATCGACAAAACACAGCAGAGACGTCCCAAGCAATACATAGCAGTACACTTAGAACAAACAGCGGCTCATCATCAGTAGTAATCGGTATCTAATAACAACACACGACACAAAGTGGTCAGACAAAACTCAACAGAAGGAGGAAAAGCTTAACTTATTTTAAAACATTTTCAAAAGGTTAAAAATAAACCGAATCTTTATTTATTGATGACAAACAAAAGATAAAAAATAGCATAAAATATTAGAAGAACCAATAAAAACGATTTCAGTTGACGTTTAGTGCTAAAGCACGTTGTTGTGAAATATTCTTAAAAAATACTTTAAAAAGTGAGTAAAAGTAATTAATTACCTTCATTTTAAAAAGATAATAGTTTGTAATTCGAAATGATATTGACATTTTTATAATACTTTCGGATATTAATGTCGGAAAATATTGACATTTTTATTACTTTTTAGTTGATTAAGATTTTTAAATGTGAAATATTCTAAATAAATATTCCCACAATCCAAAATATACTTATGACCTATTTGGTATCTCTAGGCAAATAGATTATCTATAGATCGCCAACACACACACAGCCATCTTAATTATTAACTAATACTAATGCTGTAATTTACAGTTAAATGTCCTTAAAATTTTCAGTTACCTATATTATGTAACTTGATCTCTCTTTACACAAATATTTCTAAGTTTCCAATATTTCCAAGTTTTCATAGATATTATTCAACTCATACTATTTTTGAAATCTTGCCTTTTTCTGTTCGTATTGTGCATTAATTTCCCGCCATCTCCTTTAAAATTGAAACATTAATTTGATGCAAAAATAATTAATCTTCAGTTAATACAACAAAAATTTTACAAAAAGCAATAGCGTTTTTTAAAAAAAAATATGAATTCTAAAAATATAATCGCTCATCACTGAAATCTGATAAATACAGCTGAATAATTTTTTATAATGTATGCAATATATCAAAATATTATTCTGATCTCTGATTCATCATAAAATTCCATTTTCAGGTTTATTTCCAAAAATATGAAAATTAAGCGAATAATATTTTATTTTAATCAATAAATGCACTTCTAAAAAGAGTTTTTTTTCTTTCCCCACTAGATGGAAACACAGAATCCAAAGATTATAAATTTAAGCGTTCAAATTAGCTACGTAATAACTTGAAAAATATTATTTTACTCACATTTAATTAATATTTGAATGGAAATTTGAATCTCAAACATTAAGAGAGCTTAATTCAAAAGATAAAATCTGAAAAGTATCTGGGCTCTGTGCAGATTATATAAATTCATACTGAATGCTTTATGCATATGTCGCATTCCCATGCATAATTTCTCCTTTTTTCATGAATAGTATAATGATAAGGAATTGCATCCGCCAATCGAGGACTGCAGTGAATCAATCAATATAAATATTTAATAGCTTTTTTATTTCTTAGTATTCTTGTCATTGTCATCTAGTGGTTACTTTTTCTGTTCTCCGACATGACTTTTATTTATATTTCTACGCTAGTTTACTCTTTTGCGTTATTTTTATTTATGTTACTACATTGTTTTGCTTTTCTATTATTATTTATTTTGATTTATGTGACTACATTATTTTTTTCTCTTATTATTATTTATTTCGGTTTATGCCAATATTTTTATTTATTTTACTACATTTTTTTCTCTTATTATTGTTTATTTCGATTTATGGTATTATATATATTTATGTTACTACATTATTTTAGTATTCTACATTATGCTTATGTTACAGAATTATTGTATTCTTCTACATTATTTTAATGTTACCACATTGTTTTATTCTTTTACATTATTTTTATATTACTACATTGACTTATTCTTTTACATAATTTTTATGTTACTACATTATTTTATTCAACATTATTTTATTCAACATTATTTTAATTTATTATGTTACGTTATTTTGTTCTTCTAATGTTATTTATTTTGAAATTACTTGTATTGAAATTATTATCCATTGTTATTATTTTAAAATTGTCTTTAAATGAACAGTAAGGTACAAGAAATTAACCACCACACCTTTAATTTTTATTAGATTATGTTCTTTAAAAAATATAAAGAATATAATAATTAGCATTCACGCTATCCCAAATAGTTTTAATGAATTTAATGTCAAGAAACACGAATATTTTCCCTTTTTTTTCATTGACTCTGGTAAAATAAATTCAGTCTGAATGAGTAACTAAATATTGAATAAAGTTACCTGAAAGCAATACTTGTAAAAAAGTGAAAGAAAAAAAAGAAAGAAAACGTGCGGAATAATAGCAATAACCGCTTGTAAACATAAAAAAAAAGATGATTGCTACACATATTTTCACCACTTACACCACTCTTCATGTCTTATTCTGAAACCAAATTTTAAAGCAATTCTTTGAAAGATAAATAAGTCAAACCTTTCTTCTTTACTAACAATCGATTTGCGAGAAGCAATTTATTAGCAACCGCATATTGTCTCTTCTTTCATTTGTTACCTAAACAATGTTTTCCTCTCTCGAAAGTAACTATTAAGTTGTAGAAGAGGAAAAATTAATTTCATTCCTGCTAAGAGAAGGAGACTTCCCTTTTGTTTCCGTTTTTTTCCTTTTCCATGGCTAGTAGCGTTTGAAAAGAAAATTTCTTAAAACCTGTAAGGACAAAAAAGTCTCTGAATGCAAATCTTTGAAGGTAAAATCTGCTAAATGAAATTTACAAAATAAGAATTTTCATGTAGAAAATAATGACTTTTGTCTTGAATTTGAAAATTTATAGTTTTTCATTCACAACAGCTTTGGTTACTACAAGTGTTTCGATCTGTTTTGGATACTTGTACTTTCAAAATCGAGAAGTACAAATAAAAAGATTATAATGAAACCTGCTATGAATATTTCAATGAGCGGCCAAGCACCACGTGCTCGTGCGTTAAATTATATTTTTGTTCCTTTTAATTGTTTCGTTGAATGAGTCACTTTAGCAAACGATCAAAAAACACTTTGTCTCGCATTTATTGTTTCAAAAAAATATCACATTTCCTATTCATTTCATTTCGTATAATCCCATGCTCAAAATGACATTTTCGACATTTTATTTGCTGTAGTCATTAACTTATATTTTTTTAATCAGAGATTTTTTAAATGCGATGGTAACACGTTATTAAAAGCTGATTTTTTTAGATGTTCGTGCAGATAATGAAATTTTTAAATTTCGCCTACAGACGCCAAAACCCTCATCTCCAAAGCAGCAGCATGTTCTGACATGACAATAATAATTACTTAATCGGAAACACCAATAATTCAACTGCCGTCACCTGTTTTTAATAAATTTTAAAATTTTATAACATTGTCAACTATATGTTGGTAACTTTAGTTTAAATATTATATAAATATTACACTATCGTACGTATCAAAAGAAATCGTTCTAATTACACATTCGTAAAGTGCAACAATCAAATGTAAAAAATTCATTATTTGAATCTTTCATAATACTTCACTGAATGCTTTTACCATTATGTTGTTGTTGGCACTTATGGCACTTGCCATATTGAACAAGTCCCCAGCTGATACAGCAGCAGATTTAAGCCGAAAGGAGCATCTCTTGTTTTTGAAGTAGCGCCAACTAGGGCCAAGAGTATGACTTAGTTCTACACTCACCACATTCGATTGCACAACCCCGTTTTACAGTGGGGGGGGGGCACATTCACACATCTCTCAGATAGCACACAGAAGAACTAACATGCCCGAACCGGGACTGCCAGAACACGAGGAAGACGCACTACCTCTGCGCCAGAAAGCCGGCTTTACCATCATAATTCATTTAAGGCTTCACTAATTAATGAATATTATTAGAAAAACTCTGGATAAGGCTCAGCAGAAACTTTATTCATTTGAAGGTAAGAAGTTATAAAAGTAATCAAACGATAGGCACCTAACAAAGTTTGATTTATCCTGTAAGCGATTTTGCGAATAGCGCTAGGCCCGAACTCCCAATCTTATGGTTAGTAGCCGAGTAATCATATTGATCGAGCAAAAGGGACCCTTCAGCTCGAAGGATATTAATTGGATTATAAGGCAATCACCACAACCCATTACCAGACCTAACTGTGATATACCTATGGAGAGTGTTGACTGTATGTCCAGAAACTACATCTCACAAATACAATCCTTGTAACAAAAAAAAAGAAATTCTTTTTAATGTTTTCAGTTTCTTTCCTCTGCAATTTTCCTTTAATTTTGATTTTTTTTTAATTTCAACTTTGAATTTTTACTCGATTGTTGGGCAACAAGTTATTTATAATGTGTGTGGAAATGAAAATTCCACACACATTGAATTTGAAACTCGTCAATGGAAATATTCAATTGCGTGCTTTACCAATATTCGAATTAAGATTAAAAAATTGCTTTCTTTGGACTCCTGCTTTTTATTTTACGGTATATATACATTTGAAGCTGAATGTGTTATTATTTGCTTTGATTTATTTAGTTACGTTCATGTTTTTATCGTATCAAATAATAAGTGGAATTTTTTAAAAGATATGATTTAGTAATAAACTTGAGAGCCGAAAATTCAATAATCTGGGAGAATGAACTAGTTGCCGTAGGCTGATAATATTGGGAAAAACCCATAAGCACTAACATTGCCACATTCATAGTTTACTCATAGATTCAAAGCGATTCTTCGGTAATTTGAATGAGTATAAGAGGAAAACAGAGAATAAAAATTACCCTATCCTTCAGTCCGTAATACAATTGAAAAGCTTTCAATGACTTTATAATTTATTCCCATTCGTTGCTTTGTTGTCACTCATAGATGAGATTCTCTGAAATTTCTTTCAGTTCCACCACCTGTTTTTCAGTGATATCGGAATTGAGCCAAAACGTTAAATAGAAAAGAGATTTTAAATGTAAATATATTTAAAATCTACTGACAGTTCTTGATTAATAAATAATATATTAAAGTTAAATATTGATTTTACAAAGATGTAAATTCGATAGTATGATTTTCTTATGTTGTGCTAGAAATAATATTGATGCAAACTTGATGCAAACAGAAAACACAAAAAAAACGAAAGGCAACTTCATGAATTAGTATGATTTTAAATAAACATAAATAATTATAATATATGTCAAAGTATATGTTTCAGGTGTCATCGGTGGATTAAATCTCAAATATTTAGGAAATAAAATTTGAAATATTGGACTTTGCAGCCGAAGACATATAAAACTTTGAAATATGATTATCTACAATCATTAAAGTGTAAAAAACACTTGATACTTTTACTCTAATGCTAATTATTGCACCTCGAACTTTCAAAAACTCAGCATAAACTTTACTCTGATTTTGATAGAACATTCTTAGTAATATTATTTTTGTTTTGATTTGTCCTAAGAATTAAAGAAAAATTATATATTTCTATTTTCTAAATCAATCAAGGGCTTGAATAGCCGCATTTGTAAGACGTTGGATTCGCATCCCTTGGACTGCTGGTTCGAACCCGCCAGACGAAGACTCCTTGTGTGTTTGGCTGGCGCTCATTAATATATCATGATCATTATGTCCTTCATGTACAGAGTATTACCATTGGGGGTACTGTGTCAGAGATTATCGTTCTTTGTTCCAGATCTAAATTACGATCTATGGCCGAATGAATAAAATGCATGAATGAAGTTCGCCTCGTAAAAAGAGTTTGCAACTTGTGTGAGATAAATATCAGACTTCTACCATCGGCTACTCAGGGTTCCATACCGTCAGAAGTTACCGCACCAGTTGAAAGCTGGAACACGAGAACTACAATAACCAAATCAATATTACAAAGTTTTCATTAAATATATAATAAGATTATTAAAATTACAATCAGGTACCATGTAAAATGCTTCCCGATTTATTCCTATTGAAATGAATTCATTTATTTTGAAAATTATAACTAAAATTTATTTTTGGGGGAAAACAATATAGTATACATTAAACATTAAGTTTACAATAAAAGTAATTCATTAATAATTTTCTTTGATTTATTTAAACAATAGTGTTTATAAAACATTGTCTAGACAAAATGTTTTACTTCAGAGTAATTGTATTTTATATTTCCTGGAGATGATTTCCACGTAAAAATCATTCTAAATAAAACACGTTAAGTAGAGAATAATTTAAATTTTCTATTATGGAATAAACCATTGAAAATACTGCGGTGAAATAATATACGTTAAATAAACTTTTAAACATATTTCAGTGTTTCGACTTGTTTGTTATAACTTGGATTAATCATTCAGAGCTTCCTTTTTAGATGTTTAGCGTAAGAACATATTTATATTTATTTGTGGCTGCTTGTCATAAGTAGATGGGAAAAATTTCGAACGCAAGCGTAAACATTATTTGTCGAAGAAAGCATCGGAAAAAGAAAATTAACTATTATTTATACAACCAGAAAGTACGAAGAATTTCGTAATTAGAGGAGCATCCTTTTTTATTTTGCTAAATAAAAGAATAAATCAGTTTCAAAATGAAGTATTTCTTTTAAACATTCTTGCAACAATAACGATTTGGAAAATTGTCCAACTCACAAATTTTAAGTGAAATTTTTTTTCGATGACCTATAAAACCTTTTATCTGTATTGCTTTGCATTTTTAATAATCATTTTCTATTCTAATCAAATATTTCACTTTTACTTTTGAATATTAAGTTAAATAAAGAATAAAAGTCATATTCTAATGATAGAAAGTTTAAATGATTAAAACTCTTCGACCAACATCAAATTCTAAGTTAGAAGCAAATAAAATTTTAATTAAAAATAAATACTTGGCTCTTAATTAAGCTCAATACAATAAGCCAACAAAGAATTAACACTTCTAAACAATATTTCAATTTTGTTTTTCTTATAAATGCGACACGCCACTACTTACTATGCTATCTAAACTGCATTGACCATGATCATCTACTATCTGAGTCTGAAGCGCTCATTAAAAATTATATGCCTTGCTACGTGATATTCAAAATGAATCATAGAGGTTTTTCTTACTTTGGAGGTTTCACATTTGGCATTCGATAAAATACCTGGGAAATGTGTGAAATAAGAATCGTTTTACATATATACGATTAGATTTAGGCTTTATATACAATTTTTAGGTATTTTACAGGTAGTCTCTATAGAATACTGGAATTCCTACCAGCATTCTATAGAGAATTATTATTTCTACTGTTTGTTAGTGTTGGCACATACACTAACAAACAGTAGAAACAATAAACATCAAAATAATACTACATTAATCATTTTGGTTCACTAATAAAAGGGTAATTTCAAAAATCATTTTAATTTTATTCAGTTTCTCGAGAAAAATTTTCCAAATAATCCATTGCACTTTAATATAAATAAGGATAAATTTGTTTTTTTTAAATTGGAATATTTTTCTTTAAACAAAGCAAATTAAAATGTGTATCCGTTATTTCGTTTATAGAAATACATATTTTGATGTTACTTCCTTTATCACACGCGCTCCGTTGAAGCCTATCAGCTGTAGGGCTCTCAGAAATGCACTGTAAGAAATGCAAAACCCACACACTTTCTTTCCGAAAACAGTTATGGCAATCTATAAAACGCAGAAGATGTACCTTCCCTTTTACATCCTCACAAACAAAAATGATGATGTATATTTATACAAAGAAAAAGAAAAGTTCTCTGCAAGCAATTGAATTTCAAAACATTTTCCTCAGCTTCAAGACTTAAAGCATATTTTTTTTTCAACGGAATGCCTTACACCGAGTTTAAAATTGAAATTTGTTACTGTGTTATTTCTTTATTTTAAATCTGCTGTCATTATAAATAGATGATGGTAGGGGATCGCAGAGATTTTTTTTTCCTTTTTGCAACTATTCCCATTCCCCATTTTTCTCCTTCTTTCCGATTGTTATAAAACACTTTTTTTTCTTCTACTTTTTAGGATGGAGATGGTACAAAACATATGTTTGATAGCAGTTTAATGTCTTAACCGGATAGCGAAATTATGCGCATACATGATTTAAGCAAATGCATCGTTATTTTAGAGGTGTGCATTTTGACGTCTTTCTTCTGGGAATTTTCGTTTCTTCCTTCATTTCTTATTGTTTTTTTTGTTCGTTTTTTCCGGCATAAATTTATATCAACTTTCCCCAAAAGAGTCAGCAGGTTTTATACTCCATGCATTACCAGGCAATTCTTTCACAAGCATTTATTTGCTTCCTTTTAACCAGATTTTGACTTTTTTTTCGTGAGTCATATTCTTGGTGTCTAATATACAAAATGCAGCAAATAATCACAAGATTCTTGGAAAAGTTTCATTTTTAAATATTGATTTATGAAGAGGAAAGAAGATGACTATTTAGACAATGCTTTAGAATATTAAATTTAAAAAACAGTAATTTATTTTTATTGGTAAAGAAAGTAATTTTCTTTTAATAGTAATAACTTAAGCGTTTAATTAAAAATTTACTATCAGAAATATTATAAAATCTGTCAAATTTTTCCAACTGGCGCCAAGTATATAGGAAAATATTTTCAATTTTTAAATGATATTATAGCACTTAAATGTGCCTCTTATTCGAGATTTGTATTAAATTTCGCATATTAATCTTATTAAGAATAAATTTTTGAAAAATATTAATAAAAATGCGTGATAAGAAGGAAGAGGGGATTATTATTTTGCTTAATTCTCTGATATACATATTATAATAAAAATTACAATGTTTTGACGTTTGATATAGGTGTCCGAGAAGGGCATGAAGTATAAAACCGAAACACTTGAGATCATACGTCCGAGAGCAATTAATTAAACAATTAGCATTAAAAATAGCATTTTATGGGACATAATTACGTAGAAGATGGGTAATCAACAGTACACATTATGTAGTCAATCTACAGATTTTACAGTACTATTAACCGGAAAATATTTTTGTAATTATCATGCCGGAATATGATGTTGTTTTGGGGATGAGGTTTTTGGTGTCAACAAAATACATATGCGAAAAATAAAATTTTATTACCTACACGAGCATCTAAAAAAACAGCTTTTAATAATACATTGCCATCACATTTTCAAAATTCTGATTTTTAAGGAATAAGTGAATGACTAAAGCAAATAAAACCTCGAAAAATATCATTTTGAGAACGTGATTACATGAAAATGAAAACTTTTTTTTGAACAATAAATGCGATAGAGCATTTTTTGGATCGTTTGCAATACTAAAGTGACCCATTCAATGAAACAATTAAAATAAACAATAAAAATATAAATTAACTCGCACGAGCACGAGGTGCTTGGCCGTTCAAGAAATTATGTTCCGACGTGATACATTGAAATATGCATGGCAGATTTCATTTTAATCTTTTTATTATTATTTTTGTTTCATAAATCTCGAGATCCTGATCTCAAATGTTTGTAGCTTAAATTCCATATTATTCTGGCCTATGAAAGTAACAGGATTCATATTTATAAAAAAACATCATATTCATATAAAATAAAAATTTCTAAATGTAAAGAATATGTTTGTATCAGGTTATGACAAAAATTCAGCCATAAATTTAAATGCATATTTTAAGCTACTGATTCTTATAATTAGATTTTTATATAATTTCTGTTTTGATTAAACTTGCTTCCATTCCAATAAATTGTTTTAAGTGCATTAATGACAATTGTGATTCGATCCCAGCATTTTATTTATGTCTGTTGATTTTATTCCCAATTAATCTCCAATGAAGTTCAAATTTCTTCTATAAGGTATATTTTATATTCATACTGAAATATGCATTTAATCCTTGCGTATTTCTCTCCCCTTGTGCCCGTTTATTCAGGTATTTGGGCAATTATCAGTCTGTGATATTTTTTTATAGTTTGAATTTTGATTTTAAGAAATTATGAAAAAAGAAGAAAGATATAAAAAAAATAAATATCATAAAAATCAATTAGAAATGTTTGCTAACATGCGAGAAGTATTCAGCTCCGTTCCGTTTATTCAGAGATAGAAAATTGGGTACAAATACACTTTTAAAAGTAGAAATATGAGTCTCTGGGCAGTTTCATTTATTATAAATAATTAGATAAGAATAACACAAAATGCCGATGTTTCAATGTGATAGTGACCGAAAAATCTGACCAAATGAATACAATTTTTTATACCACGGTGAAATTCAAAAAAAAAAAACTAATAATAATTTTTCAATTATTTAGTTTTTTGCCATTCTTACCAACTTAAGCAGAATTTTAAATATATATTTAAAAATCATTTTCAAAGAACCCTACAACTAGTTCAAAAAATTCACAAATGATTGCATGTAACCAAAACACCTTTATTTCAAGGATTGCCTCTAATGAAATTCTTTCATTCTTTCTGTTTTAAATATTTAACATGATTTACTGTCAGTGTATGGTAAGTTAATGATAAGGTATTACTTATAAAAAACTGCAGAGTAATTACGATGCTTGAAGTGTACGAATGTACATAATTATCAAGCGTTTCTAAATTAGCAAGTGAAAATTGGCAGTCGGTAATTCTACAACAAAAGCGATGTCTCACTGGCTCAACTCGCATAAGCGGTCGAGTTGAGCCAGTGAGACATCACTGTTGACATTGAATTGCCGATTGTCATTTTTGTCTGTAATTCGCCACTATTGATGCTCATCGCCGCCATTCCATCAATAAAAAGTCCCATTAAAGACGATTTCCCGATGATTCCGCTTCCGTCCCACCGGGCACACCACATTACTTTCTGACAGAGCACGTCCATCGTTATTATTTTTGGGGAAATCCCTGGCGAAACTTCTTTTTCTTGAGGTTTTTGAAGAAAAGCCATGATTCATGCCCAGTGACAAGATCCTTCAAAAACGGATACTACTCTTTTCGGTGAAGCAAATCGGTAAAAATATGAACACGTTCGGGTTTATTGTCGTCACTGAGTTCGTGGGGGCCCCATCCGGCCAATGTTCATACATTTCCAAAGTGTTTGAGATGACAGACGGTGGTTGAAGGGCCCACATTAAAGTTATTGGCCAGCATTCGAGTTGTCAAGCTTTTGTCACCTTCCAAATGTGCCTGGTTGTTGAAACCTGAGAGTCAACCTCTTTCTGTGTTTTTTCCTAATCTTCCAATTTAGTGAAGCGAGCAAAACATTTCCTGCATCGACTTGCGCTCATTGTGCCCTCACCAAACAGTTTGTTCAGATCGCGAAATGACTGCACTGCTTTCCATTCTCAAAGTGATATAGCATAATATGAAAATATGAGTATGATTATCGACACTCGTTTTTATAACTAAAATTCGAGGAATAGTTTCATTTATTTATTTATAATATATTGAAAATTTTTATTAAAATATAGCACGTCAAAGAAAAGTCTGATAATTATACATCAAACCAATACAGCGCTAAGAACATATTTTCTTGGTGAAAAGTGATTTTCCTTTCAGTATTTCCAAAAATAGTCCCAGAGAACAATATCAAGATGTCGATATTCTAAAGAATTAATTGAATTTTGATTTGAATTGATTTTTGAATTAATAATGATTTACAAAAATTAATGACTTACAAAAACTAAAAAGCAATATAAAGCATAATATAAAATAGAAGCAAGAAATTCTTCTTTTACCTACAAAACAGTCCTTCCTTTTTCTTCTTAAATAATTTATTTTTGAAGTATTTTTAGAAGAAAGAAGCTACCAACGTACCTGCATTTTAAATCAATTTATGACAGAATTAAACAAAAGAAAGGGGGTAGATTTTTAATGACAAACTACCTTGTTATCGGAATAGAGCATCTCGGGGCCACATGAGAATTAAAATGCAGAGTACAACGCAATTATTTAATTTTTTTTCAAAAAAATATTTTTATTTCAAGATGCATATTATATATATTGTCTACTTGCGTATTTAAAAACGCCATGCAAGATTTTCATATTGATTTAAAAGAGGGTGAGAGATACTTTATCTTTCAAATAATAAATGGAATCGAAAAGTAACACAAATGAATTATTCGTGACAATATTTTTGGATATATGAACATATGTATTTAAGTACTTATGCTTTCATAGGTAAAGTGTTGTTGAAATTTAGCTGAATGGAAAGTTATAGGTATAGAATATAATGATTGCTCTCTTTCAAATAAATAATTGAACTCCGTAAGACGAGGAATTTCTTTAAAATATAAATCCCCTCTCATGCTTCAAGGCATAAAAAGGAAATTCTACATTTATATTGAAACAAAATAAGAAAATAAATCGTTTCCCTAGCAGTACTGATTTTCAAAACACCATCATTAGCTATAAAACTTAAAACCTTTTCAAACAAAATACCTTCATCCGAATGCAAAATTTAAATTTATTTTTGCATTTAGTTATTTTCATTATATATTCAATATCGATATTGGCGTGTGTAATAAGTTATTTTCGAGTTAAGATTTGAATAATTTAACTGTCTGTGTTTTTTAAAAGATGTAAATTTTTCAAAATGATATCGTTTTCATGCATTCAAAGGTTAGTTTAAAGTGTGTGTCGTGGTGACATAATCTCTTTAAAAAAAACTTTTTACACCAATCAATATGGATAGGCCAAAGAAAGTATTTTCAGAATATTACATTAAATGTTTTTAAAAAGATAAGAGTATAAATAACAATGAGTAAAAGGTAACAGAAAAGGGATAATAAGTGAAAAGTAACAGTATAAAGGATAAATTGTATATGAGATTTGTACCGTTTAAAGAAGTAATACAATAATTGCTACTAGACATACGCAATGTGTGAAGAGAGTAAAAGTTCACAATTTTGACTTAAACGCTTAAGAATTCGAATGGACTGCCCACAAATGATGGATAAGGGTCTTAATAATAGCATGCAGTCAGAAAATCCACCTTGCAGTGGATGTCTCTAACATCCCAAAGACGACAGAACATAATCACCTGGTTGAAATGAGTTTGGCAATTACCAGGATGAAGAGATTTTATAAAAGACAGCAAATGAGATTATATAAAATTTTTCTACGCGCAATTTACTTCTCCAATCATATGAAAGAATATTTTTTCGTATAAAGGCTTGTCACTGGAGATGGAACTTACCTTTTGTTTGTCAAATATACTTCGCCTAAAGAAAATACATATTCGACATTTGTAAAACCTACATACTTTGCAACAAAGTCAGATTCATAGGAAATCAGCCATGTAGTTGATGCTACTGTGGGTGAATGGGAATAAAACCGACCTTGCAACGTTAAGGCTCGTAGTCGAGTAACATAGTAACTAGACAAACATGACACTCGGTATGGTTATTATCTGGTTTATGAGGCTTCCACCACACCACTAACATTCCCAGAACAACGGAACATAATCACCTGATTAAAGTAATATATGTCAATAATCATTAAATATTTTCACTATTTCTGTTGATGAAGACTGACTTCATAAAACGAGTAACTTACAATTTTTTTCTTCGGCCACTTGAAAGATACTCTTCCATGAAGACTCTAGATACGAAACT
>JAOUZG010028648.1:828871-864848 GCA_026289955.1 Argiope argentata | reverse complement strand
ATCCTACTGCTACTACTTACTATCTATCCTACTGCAAACCGCTTACAAACCGCAAATCGTTTAGAATTAAGGGCTCATTGCCCGA
Source organism: Argiope argentata (assembly GCA_026289955.1). Classification (NCBI taxonomy): domain Eukaryota; kingdom Metazoa; phylum Arthropoda; class Arachnida; order Araneae; family Araneidae; genus Argiope; species Argiope argentata. The sequence goes on along the minus strand of JAOUZG010028648.1, from coordinate 864,763 downwards.
AGAAAGCTCGTTTGTCTATTTGGGGACTCTGAAAAGATGAATACTATGGCGAAATCCTTCCTCAGCTTGTAATTATTATTAATAACAAATACTGCAATCAGCTTAATAATTTGAAAGCAGTCAAAGTATAAAAACGGCCAGATTTGACAAACCGACAAAATTGTAAACTTTTTAAAACTCCATGCTCCTTGTCGATGCACTGGCACAAGAGTAGAGCGCCTTCCCCGTGACCTTGGATCCCTAGGTTCGGGTAGAGCTGTTATTCACATTTTTAATCTTTCCCCCTTTCAAAAAGGGACTTTACAAGTGATTATGATGCATGGGTAGCTAAGACGTTTTCTTATCCCTACTAGGCGCTACATAAAAACAAGAGGAGCATCCTCAGCGTTAAAAAAAATCGCTTACTGCTTCAGTAAGCTTGTCCGTGACAAGTGCCATTAGAAACAATCACAACCGTATCCCATTGTCTGTGCCATAAAAACGATTCATATTGGATTAGGAAGTTCTAACGTTTACTCTATGCACCTCAGATTTTACTCCATCCGACTATTATTTGTTCCTTACATTAAAGTTTCAAGTATAAACGGTTCTAATCCATAAACAACATGAAAATATATATCTAGGAATATTTTACAAGCAATTCCGAACAATTTTAGAAAGAATGAATAGGAAATCTAACAGAGAACTGAAAAAGGTGACAGAACAGGACCATTTGTATAAAACGCAATAAATTAACATTAAGTAACAAAAAAAATGTTTTTTTATTTACTATCAAAAATGGAAAAATAGTCTGAGCCATCCTAATAAGTTATGGTTAGAATTTATATTTTTACGCAAACTATTGCGTTCTTTTGTTTTTGTTTTGTTTTTTAATTTTGTAAGGCTTCTTACATTCTCCCAAGCATAGATATTAGAAATTGCCTGTTTCAAAGCCCTTTTGCGACTTTGTAAATAAGCAAAACTCTGCATATATGAAAGATTCAAAGAAAGGCGCACCTATTTCTGGATACGTGATGCAAGCCATTTCTGTGACTGGTTTTGATTTTTTTGTTGTTATTAATATTGTCTTTAGTTGTTTCCTCGTGTATAAATTCAAGATAAATTTCGTCAAAAAACAAATATGATTATATACTCTCATACTTTCTCTTATATATAGATGAAAAAGTAAAATAATCGTCAAAAAATTTGAAATCGAGACTTTGACAAATGTAAACGTTTTAGATATCTTTGAGTTTGAAAAACACATTTTTTTAAATTGTTCGTTTGCCTTCTGTGACAAAAATATTCCAAAAAAAGATTAAAATGAAATCTTCTATGCAAATTCCAATGTATTAAGTCAGAACTTAACTTCCTAAGCGACCAAACACCACCTGCTAGTGCAAGTTAAATTATATCTTTATTCATTTTAATTGTTTCATCGAATGGCTCACTTTAGTATTGCAAACTATCCAAAGAAAACTTTGTCTCGCATTTATTGTTAAAAAATATATAACATTTCCTAATTATTTCATTATATATAATTACTTGCTCAAAATGTCACTTTTCTAGGTTTTATTTGTGGCAATAATTAACTTGTTTTTTTAAATAATAGCGTTTGTAAATGCGATGGCAACTCGTTATTGAAAGATAATTTTTTGAGAAGCTCGTGCGGATAATAAAATTTTTATTTTTCGCCTACGGATATTTGTTGACGTCAAAAGCGTCATTCCCAAAATACATCATGTTCTGACATGATAAAATGAACTATAAAACTATTAGATGTACAACTATTTAATAAGAAGCTGTTTCAATACATTACTATTTTTGCATAATTTAATTTTTGATTTTTTAATTTTAATAATTAATTTTCATTTAATTGTTCGCCTACGGATTTTCGTTGACGCCAAAAACCTCATCCCAAAAGCAACATCACGTTCTGAAATGATAAAATACTTTGAGTTATATTATTGAAATTTTGTATATGGTTATTAAGCCACATTTGCAGATATCTATCAAAGTTTGATTATGTGTTGAGACGGCTATGGCTAAGTATAAAACTCTCCGATATAAATAGACACGATAATTACAAAACATAGGAAGCTAGATGGATGAAATTCAGTGCACAGATTTAGCATCTATAATGCAGATACCGAGCCAAAGAAAGGAACAACAGGGAATTGAATATCGGTCTGTGCTTTCCGAAACACGTACACGCAATAACTGAAAACCGTAATGATTTGAATATGTCATACTGGGTGTGGAATTTTATGACTGAAAGTATTGTTCTGAGTCAAATTTTTGGTTTTAATCCTTTGAGAAAAACGACTCTAAAACACAAATTTGAATTTTATATTCCATTACCCTTATGCCGAATAATTCGCCAATCATAGCATAATGGATTCAGTAAGCATGCTAAATTCGTACCAAAAATTAATGTTTCGAACGCCAATGTCATGTAAGGGGCTGTCTGGCATGACAAGATAATTAGAGGGTAAACGAGAAAGTCTTAGGAAGACCACTTCTAATGGCTTGTTACTTGAATTTTTTCTGTTATTCTTTTTTTTAATAAATCTTGGCCCATTATTTTTCCTTTTATTTTAGTTCCAGAATACAAAAGAAAGATTAATCTTTCCGCTCACATTCAATGGAAACGACAATTTTTTCTTTATTTGAAATTTCCAATGATTTATTCGGTAAATAGTGTGGAAGTCATTTAGAATAAATTTAATATGAACAATTTTTGAAAAACGGATATGATTTATTTCAATACTGAAAATTAGGATCGTTTTATTCTAATCATTTTATACTCTTTTTGTCCAAAGTCTCTTTTCCTTCTTCATTATTGCAAACATTTTGAAATCGTTCTTTTGTTTCACCCAATTTTAAATTAACGCTTTAATATTTAAGCAGATGATCAGACAGACAGATTTTCCACAGACAGCTTAACCCAAATGTCAATAGAAATCTACGAATATGTGTAAAGACTATTTATAAACTTTCGACCTTTTTAGTCTTTGTATTTAAACTTTTTGTTGATTCCTATAATTTCAAATCTTTGTTTCATAAAAAGTAAAAGTACAGGCAACTATACAATTTAAAATTTTAAATATAAAACTAATTATTTATTTACATATTAGCATATTTGAATATGAATGGTTTTACTTCTTTTTGCCAGTGTTCATTCATGTAAAATATTTATTTAAATAAATATTATTTTAATAAATTCATTCATGTAAAATATTTATTTAAATAAATATTTTATTATTTTCTTTTTTTCCTTTGCTATTTTTTGATTAAATTCCTAATTCTAAATTAAGAGTTTTAAATTTAAATGTTTGCTAGATATTATGAGATTTTCATTAAAGCTCCATAACAGAATGAAAACCATATCGACTTCAAATGAGAAATTTGACACACATTATCTATCTATCTATATATATATATATATGTGTGTGTGTGTGTGTGTGTGTGTGTGTGTGCGCGCGTGTGTGTGCGTGCGCGCGTGTGTGTGCGTGCGTGTGCGTGCGTGTGTGTGTGTGTGTGTGTGTAATTAGAATCGTATTTACAGTGCAAATATTTGAATTTCCATTAAGAATTCAGTATTTATGTTACTGTCAGTACAGTTAGCATGAATTAGCTTAGGATGTACAGGATTCGAATTTAAAAGAACGTTCTAGAAATATTAGAAATATTTAATGAAATTATTTTTAAAACATATTTTCCCTAGTCTACTAAAATAAAGAACATTTTTTTATTATTTTCTATATTTAAGTACTTAATATATTACCTTTCATTATATTTATTGTGAATGGTTTTATTATTGCATCTTCAAATTCATTACTTTGTTATGCTAAATCAATGAGAATCTATAGTTAAATGAAGCATTCATCCAATGATAAAATTCCAAAAATATTTAAATAATGTATTGTCATCGAGAACAAACAAATTATACATATTTTTAAAATTCAAGCACATTAGTAAATTAATATTTGATGCATCATGTATCCTTTACATCCATGTCTTAAAAGAATTGTATTTTTTAATGTAAAGGGGCATTTAATTTTCTACTAACTCAAGCAAAAACGGAAAACTGATCGCAGTAACATCACTCGTTTTTCTGTTGAATTAAGTAACATAAAAGATGATTTTTCAATTGAAAATGTGGAATATATTTGTAATCGTTTAAAAGCTACCTTAAATGAAATGAAATTAATAGATGATGAAATCCACAATTTACTTTCAGATGAAGAATACGAAAACGATATTTTACAATGTGAAAGCTATATCGATAATGCCGAGCTTGCAATTTTTAAATCTCAAAAAATTATTCAAATTAAATAAGCGCCAACTATGAATAACGTTACTGATTCGGCTGTCAATGATAATAATTTGGAAATGAAATTAAACCCTTGTAATACAACGCCAGCTATTCATTTGTATACTATAAAACTGCCTACAATTAAGTTAGAACCTTTCAAAGGGGATGTGGAAGAATGGCAAAGTTTTTGGGAACAATTTCAATCTTCCGTCGATAATAATCCAGATCTTTCGGTAATTGATAAACATGTTTTTTTTACGTTGTTATTTACAAGATCAACCAAAACGTTTGGTCGAAGGTATAAGCATTATTGCCGATACTTATGAAACTACTAAAAAAACTGATGGACAAATCGTTGCATAACGTAAAAAATTGCCCCCGAAAAGACAAAATCCGTTGTTATAAATGCAATAAAGGCATCATGTTTCCATCTGTAAAACCGAAAGTGAAAATCCAAATTTAACTACCTTTCCAGTTACTTCTACTAACAACGTTGGAATCATAACTCCCAAATTTACTCATCTGCAAACTGCTCGTGTATATGTCATTGGCCCAACTGGTAAAACAAAAGTAACGTGGTGTCTCTTAGACGGTGGGAGTCAGTCTACTTTCATTCATCCTAGTTTGATCGACTTCCTGCAATTGGAAATTACTAGCTCAGAAAACTTGAACCTTCAGACATTCGAATCGATTCCAGCAAACACCGTGACAAGACGAAGAGTCAAATTTATCTTGTCAAGCATTTGGAATAATTCAAAAATAAGTATACAAGCATTTGAAAGTTCAAACACTTATGCCTTTCATCCTTCTACTCTCCAATCTGTCTCTTCTTTTGTCCATAGTCAAAAGTTGAAACTCGCTGGTCCGTCAGACAGTTTAAACGACTTGCCTATAGAAATTCTGATAGTGGCTGATTTTTATTGGACTGTAGTGCATACTGAATCTCCTATTAGACTTTCTACTACTCATGTGTTAATACCTACAGTATTTGGATGGATTCTTTCCGGAAACCGTTCGTTCACTACTGCAGCATATTCTTCTGTTTCTACAGTTCAAAACATCAGCTCAGAAATTTTGGAACATGGCCTGGACGATCAGATGAGACCATTTTGGGATTTGGAAACAATTGGCATTAAAACTACCCAAGATAAAGGGATGACTACTCGTGATTCTGAAATTTTAAGTGATTTTCACAATTCATTTTGCAAGGTTGAGAACCATCATGTTGTAAAGTTGCCATGGAAACGAGAGGCGATTCTGTCATCAAATAATTACGAAATAGCGCTGAAACGATTTCAATCACTCCGTAACAAACTTTTAACTCATTCATATTTAAGGGATATTTATACAGAACTGATGCAAAATTATATCGATAGCCAATATGTTGAGCTTGCCGATGAAAGTCCTTGCAACGAATCAAAACTATTTTACCTGCTTCATCATATAGTTAACAAACAAAGGAATAACGAAAAGAAATGGCGAATTGTATTTGACGCTTTTTCTCATACACCAGGGCATCCTTCCTTAAATGATGCTCTTGAGTGGAGTTCGAATTTTCTTCTGGAAATATTTGCAACATTGACGCAATTTCGACTTCCCGAATTCGCAATCACGAGTAAAGGACGTCAAGCCTTCTTGCAACTAATTTTGGCCAAAGGAAAGGAGATTACCCGTCCTATCGAACTGCTCAAACCTCTGGAGGTTGACCAGGGTGGGGAGGATGTTGCGGCAAGCAAGTAAACCATTTAACATAATTTCATTTGGCTTGGGTGGCATCACCCGTTTTGTTGTTGTTCTAAAATTAATTTTATTTGTAACGTCTACTTTGTGAAGAATAAAATTATATTTCATTAACGTCGTCTCCCAAGATTTAATATCACTTTAATTTGTTTCTCAAAGCATGCCACACAGCTGCTGAATATGAACTATTATAACTATATCAGAAATTATATTTCCATGCCAGAAACAAAAATTCAGGTTAAGAATTTTATTGTTGAAGTGAAAGAAAATTGTATAATCTGCTCCCAAATTTCTATGTTTAATATTTCACAATCTAATATATAGTTCATAGAATAACTAGTCAAGTAGACATTAAATTTGGTCCAAGCTAAGAATAATCAATTGTTTAAGTCTTAAAACATATATTTTCATGAAATTATAAACATTGGATTTCTGTTTGTCCAGCTTAACTTGTTCTATCGCAATTTCTTTCTCCAAAACATTCAGCATAAATCAAATTTATAAATCTGGATGAATTTCCTGCAAATTCTTCACTGAAACTTGAATTCTAACAACAATAGCTTATTTTATTTCATCAAATGTTGGATCACATGATTTTATTATATTTTGGAAGAATAAAAAGAATCATTCTATTTAATATCTTTATGTTTTACAATACGAATAAAAAATGAAATTGTAATACCAAAAGATTTATAAGATAAATAATTGTTCTTAACAGAATTATGATATCATGGCACTAGTCTCCATCAGAAATTCTCATGCACACAAGGAGAAGAACTTAAGTTAGACCATTAAAATAACATCGCTTTAATATTCGATAGTGTTACGGAATCGTGAATAGGAGGATATATCTAAACTATTTACTTAAATTTTCCAACCGTTCCAGAAAACCAACTAATCATCAGAATTGAGTAGTATTAAATAAAAATAAAGAAATTTCGTTGTTTTTAAATACAAAATCCAGAAAACGAAGTAATAAGCACTAATTAGCATTCAAGGAAATTGTGTTTATTAACTCAATGTTCGCATCTCTCTCTTTCATTTAATGTTCACATTACCTTCCGCAGCCTGATCACAAAACAATTCGTTCCGATAAAATACAATGAAACTTCCCTTTAGGCTAACAGTCCCCGTGCGAGGGAGCAATTTATTAGAATCTGAAAATTATTTTTTTCATTTTATTTTAAACAGAGTTTCCTTCACGTGATGGCAACTTCTAGGTTGAGAAGAGCCAGAATCAATTCCATTTTTGGCTCCTCCACAAACGAGTAAGAACTTGTTTTATTTATTTATGTCTCATGTGTCATTTGTAGAAATTCGTTCAGATAATTTCTCAGAATTTCTGCTTTGATCATGTCGATATCTTGAGAATCTATTTAGGCTACAAAATCAATCAGAGTTTGATAGATATATATATATGTGTGTGTGTGTGTGTGTGTGTGTGTGTGTGTGTGTGTGTGTGTGTGTGTGTGTGTGTGTGTGTGTGTGTGTGTGTGTGTGTGTGTGTGATGTAGCTTTATATTCATTTCGAAAGAATTAAAATACAATTTTGTATTTAAGTCAGACTTGGAACTTGCATTCTCAAGTGACTCAAAATACACGATCTTATGTCGGGAAAAAATTCCAAATAATATTGCCTGTTTCTACAAGTAGCAAAGATCTTACCATCCCATAATAATTATCACTATATATTTACCATTTCCTAGCCTTCTTTAAATTTCCAAATAAAAACGAAATTAACAATTGATTAATTACAAGATATAAATATCAAAAATAATTTTGCCTTGTTTGTTACACAGATGTAAGATGCAATAAACGAGTGATGACTTGCTTCAGTTTGAACAGCTACATAGAAATTCATCAATGAAACAGAATTTTAAGTGGTTGCATGGAAAATATCCAGTTCATCTGTATTTCATTTAGTTTTTGTTCATTTTTACAATCCTTTCGATAGTTCACCAAGAAAAGTAAACTTTCGCCAATTTGGCAATATTCAGAGTTGGCGACTTCGTTATTATCTGGAAATCCCCTGGTTAATCCATAATCATAGCATTCTTAGCGTATTCATCTGCAAATCTCCCATAAACCCGATAATGCAATCAATCATCCAGTCAAAGCTGATTATATTATGTATAATGATGCTTAGCTATTTTGATATAAGCCAAAGATGCACTAGTAAGCCCTGGAGCTTTAAAAATAAATAAGTACTATTTGTTGCCTAGCTTTTGTTGCCTAGAACTCAAAAAATAAAATTTGAATTAGAATGTTTTCCTAAGACTTCATTTCAAATTCATAATCTGGTTAATAATATAAGATTTGAAATCATGTCCGTTATGAATCTTCTGATTTTACGTACTCCCATGCGTTATTTTTGCTAAGCGCATTTTTCTTTCAAAGAACGAAAACATTCAATTATTAACTAATTTCAAAGTAATCTGAGACCAACTTCTCGAAGAGATATTATTATTTTTAAAAATGGAATACTTCATGTAATCCGAATTAAAAATTATATATTACTAAAGAGGCAGAACATATGATTTCCTTTTTTTTTTATTCTTTTTGGAAAGTTTATTCTGTATTCAAAAAAAGATGTTGTTCATTCAATCTAGAATTCCATATTTGGTATTCCCCAAAAAAATATTTTTATTCTTCTTCAATATTTCTATTAAAAAGTTTATACAAGAATTTTCAAGTCACGAGAATATGGATGGCACATATTTTTCTTCCTTTGACAACAAAAAGAATTGTAAAGCAAGAGAAGTGAAAAATCAGTCACAGGTTTCTGACGCATTAATATATCTTGATTTCCTTTGCGTTGAACATCTCATGAAACTTGACAGTTAAAAAAGTATCAGAGAGTACTTTTCGGGGAATGCAAAACACGATTCTTCGTTATCGGTAAGACTTCCATAATTCTGTAAGAAGGAATTTTTCGAAAACAAAATGTACATACAAATATGGCTGCAAAAAAAAATGTGTCCTACTTTTGTATACATGAATAAAAGAAAAAAACCCGGTCTTCTTATTGAATTTCAAAATACTGTCACCAGCTGCACGACTATCAGCGTTTTTGATCCAAATGTAGTTCGTTGTGTTAAAAATCGGAATTTTTTTATTTTCTTATTTATTTGTTTCCGCTTAGGTGTCTTTATAAATAAATGATGGTGGGCGATTTCAGAAGTTTTTCATTATTCCCTTTCTCAACTTTCTGCATTCAAGTTTTTGCAATTCTCCTTCCTCATTTTACCCCTTCGCGATTACGATTAAGCTTTTTTTCCCCTCCCCCTAAAGCAAGGATTTGTAGAGCACGTGTTTGATAGCAATTTAATGTCTTGGCTGAATAGAAAAATTATGCGTGAATCGGGAGATTGGAGCGGATGCAGCACGGGTTTAAGAGTTTAGATCTGGACGATGTGTTTTCGCCAGGTTTTTGTTTCTTTAATTTTTTTATTATGGATTTTAAATTTCTGCGTGTAAGCAACATCACTCCCCCTTCTTTCTTCTTCGATAAGTTAGCACATATTAAACTTATGTTGATACATAAATTACCGGTGAGTTGTTCAGTTTGTGTTTATATTTTTTTCACGGTTCAATTTCACAACCATTTTTTTTATTTCCTTTAAATGTTCTGGGAGCTATCTAATACCCAGAGTAAAAATAAATGTTTTGAATGAAGGTCTATTATCGAATGTAATAAAAAAAATTATAAATTTTTAACTTAAATTCGATCAACATGTTTAAAATAAAAGATAAATAAAGATTAAAATGAAATCTGCTGTGCATATTTCACAGAATCATATCAGAACATCATTTCTTGAACGGCCAATCACCGTGTGCTCCTGCAAGTTGAATTATATTTTTTATTCATTTTAATTGTTTCAGTGAATGAGCCTCGACCACAAGAGATCCAAAAAAACTTTGTCTCCCATTTAATGTTTAAAAAAATATCACATTTCCTTTTTACTTCATTTCATATAATCACTTGCTCAAAATGACATTTTTCTAGGTTTTATTTGCAGTAGTAATTATTTTTTATCAGAGTTTTTGTAAATGCAATGACAATACGTTATTAAAAGCTGATTTTTTGAAATGCTCTTGCAGTTAAATAAAATTTTTATTTTTCGCTTACGGAGTTTTGTTGACGCCAAAAAATTTCATCCCAAAAACAACATCATGTTCTGACATGATAAAAAGTCCATTATATTAGAAATCGTCTCCTTTTGCTAAGCCATAATTACAATTTTATTTTTTAATCTCCTTTCTTTCTTTATTTAATATATTATACTTCTTTTTACTTCCTTGTTTATTTGGTATACAGAAAGTATAGTAACCTACAAAAAGTTCGGACTTCAGATTTATACCTCCCTGAGTTCGGGAAACACATTTATAGAAAATATACGACTGTTCGTCTGTGACAAATATAACTCAAAAACGCTTTCAGCTGAGTGGTTAAAATTTGTTATACAGTCTCTGCACTACATTTGCAAATTTCTGCCGAATTTTGAGTAAAATCTTTTCAGAGGAACACATAATCTAGTATGCTATTTTTGATAATATTGCTATTATGTGACTAAACATGGCGGAATTTGTTCGAAACCATTTTGGAACACATATTTCACTGGTTTTTTCATGGCTTTTTATATCATATAAATTCCAATGGAGTTATCTAAACGATTTCCTTTGCCATGGATTTAATTAATTTAATTTATTATTAAAAAAGTTTTTCAAATCAAAAGAAATATATCAAATTTCTTAATAATCAGTATTACCTATTACAATCATCTTTAAAAAAGGAGAGAAGAAGATGGCATTTTTTTTCCACTATTCACAGATGTTTTTGTTTTTCTCATCAATATCAGTGAATGCAATTTTATCTTCATAATAAGTATAAAAAATGCCTGAATTATTTTTATTGGATGTGAAAATTATAATTTTTTTCTATAGCAAAATTTCAAAAAATAATGTGGATGAGATTTTTTGTCAAAAAATGACAAATTGCTTTTAATAATTATTTGTTGTTTATAAACCATTACATTTATTAACGCTCATATATAATATTAAGTTTATATTATATATTTATAAGATTAACTCCAATAAGTTAATGCGTAAGATTTATTAAATGATTCTGTTAAAATTTGTATTTTGATAACGAATACCTCCACTGGATTAAATTCAATATTTAACCCTTTATTTAACAAAATTTGGATCGGATTTTTGTAGAATCGCTAGTTTTATGAATTACGAATCGATTGTTAACTGAAATGTTCAGCGTTTATCTCCAATTATGACGCCAGATAATGTAATTAGATATGAGTTTCGCGTTAATTGTAATGGATGGATTATGTGATGGAAGACAGGCTTATATTTTATATGAGAGCATAATCATGTACTCATTAAACTGACTTTTCTGCGAAATAAATTTATTAATTAACCGGTCTCAAACTCAAGAGTGTTAAAAATTACCCTGGTTTATTCCAATTACTTTAGAAACTATGAAGTAATTGAAAACGAGTGCTTTGGTTTCTGATCATGAAATCGAATAAATTGGAAGACAATATGTTTAGAATGATCAGAAATGATGCATTTGACATTGAATTTATTTTGGTATACTTGCCTGATTTTTTCGACATATAGTTTCTTATAGTGTTTTTTTCATTAAAAATTCAGTAATTTCGTCAATTTTTTTTCGAAAAAGAATTTCATAGAATATCCCTTTTTTATAACAATTTAGCAACGATTTAAATTAACTTATAATCATTCTGTCTCCAATTTCAGTATTTTAAAGACTATTCTATTTGCCTTATCAAAAAGAGCTCTTTACAAATTAATAACTTAGACATCATAAATGGAATAAATAATTCTTCAACGATTCATTCTGAAAGAATTAAAATGGGAAAATAAAATGAAAGAAACACGATCAAGACCGTTGTCAGCAATTATTAAATCACGCCAACCACAAAATAGCCTGTTACGATTTATTCAAATATTGCACCTTCTACTAAATTTGCAAGATTTTATTTATAAAATAGAATTCATTTTGGTTTTAATTCTCATACTAAATACATTTGCCAAAAAATCGAATTATAGTAAAATGATCGGTAACCTATATAGGTATAGATAAGCAAATGCGAAAAATAATTCAAAGAAACAATGGTTATCACAAAGTCTTCCCCTCCCACGACTGGCGCCACTAATGACTTTACCTTCGCAACCCAATTTCAAAACAATTCTTTACGACGAAAACAAGGTAATATTACCCTCACCTACAAAGGGTAATTTATTAGTAGCCGCATATCGTCTCCCCTCTCATTTGTTATTTAAACAATATTTTTCTCACGCAAAAGTAACTCTTAGGGAGTAAAGGCGGCAAAATTAATTTTATTTCGGGCTTTTCTAGGAAGTAGCGTGCTCATAAGTGTTTCGTCAAGTCAGGGAAGGGGTATTCGAAGAAATAGTGTGAAATTTCGATGCATGATCTACTTAGCGCCATCGGGAAGTTATTGCTTGGAACGTAGAGGGAACTGGTGTTTTATTCTTTGCCGTAAGTCTAAGGAAAAATTCTATTTAATTCAATTTGATATGCTATTTTTACAAATGTGAAAAGTTACAAACAAGTGCATGTTCTCATAAATGGAATAAAGGATAAATGGAAAGAGAAAAATTCTAATTAGATTAGGAAAAGAATGTTTAGATAAAGTTATCAAAAATTCAAGTTTAATGTTACAAACTTGGGCAATTATATCAAGAAATATGTGTACAACTATGACAAATGAATTGATTAAATTAAACTCATAAAGATAATAATTCAACAATACTCCTTTCCTCAAGTATTCACTTTGTTCATTTCTTTCATTAAAAAAAATTATTTAAATTAATAGTCTCTGGATCTATTTTTATATCTTATCACGCTTAATTCAGCAATATGAATAAAGTAAGTAAGTAAATTTCTAAAACATTTCGTAACCCTTTTGTAATCAGGGTTTTGCAAAACTGAAATTCACGTATTAGTGTAAGGAAACCCCCACACAAGCAGAATTTACACCTAATCTTAAGGTTTTTGAGAATGTTCAACCAAATTATAGTGGGATTTCCTGCAACGATTTTAGTGACATATTTATTTCCATAAAAGAGCAAGGTTCACTCATCAAAAAACAATTGCTTTCTATGTGTATTCATAAATATTTTTAACATCGATGAATTAATTTTGTACTTAAGGATATTATACAAAAACTTGCTCCAATGATCAATGAATATTTTCGCAAAAAATTTATCCATAAATCACAGGGCTTCTATAGAGGGGGTTCGGCTCTTTTTAAATGAAACTTTTAACATGAAAATATTAAAGCACAAATTGCACAAGAAAAGAACATTTTACACACACAAATATCAGATATGAAATAAATAACCTTAATAACACAATCGCTCAAAGAGAACTGGCAGAAGAGTTTTCGCATTACTATCATGGCTCTTGAATGATCTGTGATTCATAGGCAAGAGGCTACTCACATTTGTCGCATTGTCTACTATTCCCAATTTTCTTGAGCTGAACTGAATTGCCAGCTAATCTCAGCTCTTTCTCTCTGCTTTTCATAATTTCTGGGACAGAACAAAGAATAGAAAGATTGAATGCCTCACACCTTTGTGATAGTCCTAATGGAGCTATCATTAAGATTCTTGTTGCTTCTGGAATTTTAATTTATCGAAAATGTCGATGATTAAGAGATCAGCACCCATTCAGCAGTCATCCAAATTGTTTGTACATTAAACTTCTTAACCAACAGATTTACTGCGCTGGAAAACTGCATAACATAACAAATTCAAATGATCATAATTCAAATGATCATAATGATCATAATGCATTCGTAATTTTATTCATGAGCAGTAAAGCTTGAAATCAAAATTTATCCAAGGCTTCATTAATCAAGTTGAAATTTATTTGATGTTTTTTAAATCTAATAAGCATTGGTGTCACATCGATCAAAATAGCAATCGTGTTTTATTGGTTGTTTAGATAGGGCTTTAATTGGTTGTTTGTTGCTTGAAACATGAAGTAGCGGAGATATTAAACATTTGAAAGACGTTGAGAAAACGTTATCGTTAGTGGCTCAAGTAATTTTTAATCAGGATTATTTCATATATTTATTTTTAAATTTAATAAATAATAATATCAATGTTTAGTTTGGTTGTAAGGTGTGTAAAAGAAAGTTAAGATTTCCTGAGTAAATGAATGATTCTACAGAAAAGAAGAACGCTAGATCTACACTAGAAGCCGCTTTTGTGACATTTCGAAATTCGAGTTATTTTAGAAGTGAAAATCATTTTTGGTACTATCAAGTAAATAATTTGATACGGAAGACATCAATTTTAAATAGAAACACCTAGAAAATAATCAGTTTGTTGTGAATTATCATGAATCATTTATACCTATCATAAATCGCATATACTTATCATAAATCGTATATATCTATCATAAATCATTTATACCTATCATGAATCATTTAAATCATATCAGATATCTATGAACTGTAGGATCCGTCGAGGTTGTGTGTGACGCAATTGCCGCGTCACTCATCACTCGAGTATTAACTCGCGAAGCTTCTAAGAAAGCTATTCTCTCTCTTTCTCTTCGGAAAGTACTCGCGCACTGCCTCGATGAAGCGCATAGTAAAATTCAAATGTTTTATTTGTTTAGTTAAATTGTAAATCAAATTATCTTTCTATAATATTGGATTGATTGGAGTCTCAAAAACATACACGCAACCTTAATTACAGTAAGTTTCTCTAATGAGTCGGAAGAAAACTGTTTTAATTTGTATTGACCAAATGAAGGATTCTTGATTTTATTTAAGAATGTGGCGAAACTTTATAAGCCACATAACATCTATGGTGCATAGGTAATTACTTTTGTATTGAGGTTATGTTACTCGGTTACAAACCCAACGTTGCAAGTTGGGGCCTAGGGTAATCTGTAGTTTGCTTTAAGAGTAAACCACAAAATAGCAATTCAAGAACTAATTAAAGATATTTTTATCAACAGCATTCTCGCTAATGATTGCATAGGAGATTTCTGTAATGACATCTTTATTTGACTGTCGCTCATTTCTTCCTCTGGATTTTGACAATATTTAAAAAAACACTTTGGCATAATTTCAACAATAATTATCATTGTTATAATTAAATTTGATCTCTAAAGAGCCATCAAATATTTAATTGTGTGACTTTTCTTCAATTGAGAGAAACCCATAAAGAAAGAATCCACTTATTACATCTGTTTATTGTGAATGAAATCTAAAAGTAAAATAATATTACACGAGAAATTACATTCAGTAGAAGGTTGGTTATCGGGAGAACTTCTTCTTCTGTACAGCCGACCACCCCGCCATCACTGAAAGTAGCAGTATCGGCAGAATTTATCTGGAGAACAGTTTACATGATGATTTCATTGGACATAAATTCCATTAGAAAGGTTTATGTTCAAATTAAATTGTATAAATTGTAAATTGTATAAATACAAGGCAATTATAAAAGCATATATTTCATACCTATCATAATTTGGTGGTCAAAGTACTTCATTAAGATAGTATTATGTGTAAGGGATTATTGAAATTAAGCATTTGAATTAAATGTTGTTTAACATTTTTAGGCTAAATAATATTTGCCATTTGATTTCAGCGTAGAGAGTAACCAAAATTTTTAGACAGACGTTAGTATAGAAAAATATACTACCCGGTTAGTTCTGAATTTAAATAATATATTTGATTGAATGCCCATATTCTTCAATAGATATAATTAATTACTGAAGCTTCAATTTAATTTTATGTACTTTCACACATAAACATTATACACTGAAGTGCCAGAAAAACTAGTACACCAATCTAATATAGTATACAGCCACTACCAGCACGCAGAAGGGCCGCAGCACACCGTGGCACGGATTCAACAAATTTGTTAAGATATTTTGTTGACATTTCACACCATGATTCTTTCAGACCAGTCCACAAGGTCATGGGAATGGGAGGTGAGGGAGATATCCTAAAGGCAGTACATTGCAAAACCTCCCAGATACGGTCGATTATGTTCGTGTCAGGAGAATCAGGAAGCCAAGAGAGCGAAAGAAATTCAGAAGATTGCTCCTCAAGCCCCTCGGTAGATGCTATAGATCTGTAGGGTGGCGCATTATCCTATTGGAATTACCAGTTTCTGTTCAGAATGTGCACAGGACATGAAGGCATGTAGAAGGTCAGAATGGATATTAAAGTACCAATGACCTGACATGGCTGAGTCCACACACGTCAACGGTCCCCCTTTCCTGCCACCTGCACTAGCTCATTACCCTCGCAGAGCCTCCACCATCTTAGACAGTTCCTTGTAAGCATGAGAAATCAATTGATTCAGGAAGTTTTCTCCACACCCGTACCCAGCCATCCATCCTATACACTTGGAAACGCGACTCGTCAAATCATACAACGTATTTCCAATCCTTAAGAGTCCAATGGTGGTGCTTGCGAGCCCAGGTAAAGTCCAGAGCTTTGCTCCGTTGAGTCACTAATGGCACACGAGATAGTTTGCGGCTGAGAAAGCCCATATTAATTAAGTTATGTTGCATACTGCGTACACTGATGTTTGTTGATGGGCCCGCAATCAAATCCGTCAAACATCTTGCAAGATATCTCTCTTTACTTTTCAAATTAACGCCAAGCATGACACTAGAGATTCAGTAAAAATGCATATTTATCGCCAAAAGTCATTCATTCTTCCAATGTCATTTAAAGCATTCTGGTATGACAAGTTTAATAGAAAGTTTTGAAGGGGGCATACCTTTTGGTTTATAAAATAATCGTGAATCGTGACTCTTAAAAATACAAACAGGTAGATATCTATCTCTCTTCAGTCGAAATAAAATGGCATCAAAAAATAGTGCAAATGTAAAAACAGCCTCAGCTTTTTTTTTCTATGTATGAAGGGGCTTTGAATTCACTTCAAAGTCGTTCGTCTGTCGGTTCTGTCCTACCAAGTACCAGCGAGACCCGCAAAAACATTTTGGAACGAATGTAAGATACCTTTCTTTCCTTTTCAAATTAACTTACTTAAATCTATGAAAGAGAACTTTTCCAAAAAATGCTTCTCTCTTCTTAAGCGTTTCCCCTGAAAGATGAGGAGGAATTTTTGAATAAATAAAGAAAGAAAGAAAAATCCCTCCTTTCTGAAAAGCAGTTGAATTTCAAAACGTTGTCACATAGGGTGTCAGTGTTTTTCAAACAGCCGCCTTGCGCCAAGTTTAAAATTTATTTTTTTATTCTTATTTATTTGTTTTTGCTTTAGCGTCATTATAAATAGCTGATGGTTGGGTTTCCAATGTTCTTTTTCTTTTACCTTCGACATTTTTTATGCAAGCTTTGGCAATCCCGCACTTATCTCCTCTCTCACCGCAAATATTTTAAAGGCTTCTTCACGTTTCTAATAAAAAAAATCCTTACAGAATTTATGTTTGATAACAATTTGAAACCGCTATCGAATAACCAATTTATATACATATTAAGAGATTTAAAAGAATATATCAAAGTTTGGGGGAGTATACATTTTGGTTATATTTCTACGTTAGATTTTTTTGTTATTGTTAATTGGTTTTAATACTTGTTTATTACTTTGTATTATACGTAGCAAATAGAAAATACAATAATCGTCAAATATTTGATTCCAGAATTGGACGAACCTCTGCTCTT
Organism: Argiope argentata; assembly: GCA_026289955.1. Lineage (NCBI taxonomy): Eukaryota > Metazoa > Arthropoda > Arachnida > Araneae > Araneidae > Argiope > Argiope argentata. The sequence continues at coordinate 847,003 of JAOUZG010028648.1, read as the reverse complement.
TAGATGTCATTAAGTTCGAAAAACATTTTTGGGGAAAATTTGTTTTTTCACGAGATATCTGTCAATATGTCCGCCCGTCTGTTGCAAAGATAACTCAAAAACGCTTTAAGATAAACGGTTTAAATTTGGTATACAGCCTTTGAACCAAATTTTCAGATTTCTTTCAAATTTCGTTTAAAATCTGTCTCAGATTAAGTTCATATGTACTGCTGTTCCCAATACATGTTAACACGATAGTAAAAAAGTAGCGAGATGTAGATAAAATTCCTTACACAGATTTAACATCTGTATTATAGATACCAATCAGCTATCCATTCAAGTATTTACTGGCTATCGGTTTGTACTTTCAAAAATACGCATGCGCGACAACTCAAAAATACATTGACTAACATATATCAAATTTCAAAGTTTTATAGATTTCAGAATTCACAGAACACATTTTAGGGAAATGCCTATCTGTCTATCTGCCAAATAACTCAAAAATACTTTTTGACAGATAGATGAAATTCGGTATGCAGTCCTTATATTAATTTTGTAAATTTCTATCACATTTTCAGCAAATTCCAATTAGAAGAAATTTGTTTATCTGGCATTTCTAATATAGACTAACGTGATAAATACAAAAAAGAGAGAGATAAACAAGATTCCATGCACATATTTAACATATATAGTGTAGATAACAAATTTTGGCCAAATCCAACGGGGGGAACGTTGGGATTTCTATGTTCACTTGAGTTCGGCTTGCCAGTTAAACTGACTAAATATAAGTGGATTCGGATTAAAAGTTGCAACACGTTTACAAATGTGACATAAAAAGTGTGTAACAAATTTCATACCTTCATATATTTCTTTTAATTTGTAAGAAATATATGCATATACGAAAGCCAAGTGTTATATTTTTGCAGTGTTTTTTCGTTGATGCATTTCAATGCCCGAAAGGTGATGTTGATTGGTGCTATCGACAAGAATATCATATCACTGACTCTTTGACCGATCCGCAGACACACGGGTAAACCATAAAACTGAGTGACCAAACTGCCGCAACAGCAACACTGAAGGGAACAGTGGATGAGTCCTAAGGGCCATCACCGGCCGTGGTTCAACCCTTTCCGTAGGAAGAACGACCCGACATCGATGGGAGGAGTCAGATCCTCACCTCTTTGTGTACCCTCCAGGGTGACAAAATTCAAGCACCATTCCGAAAGCATCTCCTCCTCTTTTCGAGAGGCCTCCCCCATCCGAGGGGATGCTACCAACAAGAATAGCTTTGGGAAAATGATCCAAAGATAAGATGATAGGACCTCATGCCAGGTAATAAACATAATAAGACTTCTTTTATGAAGACCTCTTTTAGCAATTACTATGCTACTATTGCAATTACTATTACAATTAGCAACTACTATAAAAATACAAAATACAAAGACTTATTTCAACAACATGTTATGGGATTCCGTAACAGCATTTTATAGAGTTAAAATCTACGCAGCCAATGATATTTATATCTGTGCTTATATACCTTATTGAAGCTTTAGTTTAAATAGGATTACAAATTTATATTAAAAATATCAAGCTATTTAACGCTGTGAATTGGAGATTACATTTACAGTAGATCGACATCAACTGAAAATGAACTAATTAATAATGAAGACCTTCTCAGCCAATGTTAAAAACTCGGTGAAAATACTTTTTGCTGGAAAAGCTTACAAAATAGGAAAGAGGCCGACCGGGTCTATTTTCACTAGAAATTTTAATTTACTGTAATACAGGAAATACGTTTTTCTATACAAAAAAAAAACTCTTTAATTTCAATTTTCTCAAAACTTTGCTTTTCAAACTAGCACGAGTAATTTTTCCAAATTTGCTCTCATGCTCTCTAATAAACTTGCCATGCCAGAGAGCGCCTTGCTTAGAATAGTTACGATATGTTGGTTTTTGGCAGGAATTTAGCATTTTTACTGAAACTATCATATTATCCGTGGCTATTAATTTCTAGTATGTCGTTTATAACATCCGGAAATCTGATTTGTGAATTAAACGCGTTTTTCATAGTTTTTTGAAACAAATATTTGTCACAAAACTGCTCTTTAAGTCAAAAAATACCATATCAAATTTCATGCACCTGAATTTTTACATTTTCAGAATTATCTCGTTGACATAATTCTGGATTCATCATTTTTATTGAATCTATTGTGTGATCCTAGGCAAGTGTTTTGTCGTCTCTCCCTCGCATGCTTTAATAGTATTCAAAAATTGAATTTGTGATTAAGACACGTTTTCTTCGATTGATTAAAACACAAATTTGAAGCAAAACTGCACTTGTAGTCGCATAATTCCTTACTAAATTTGATATATTCAAGTCAATGTTCTTCTGAGTTAGTCTTTACATGTTTTTGAAAGTGCAGGGCAATAGTTCTTCAACTCACAGTTGGATTTAAATCAAAATGGGGCGAGTGTTTATACTTTAGATGTTAAATATGTGTACCACATTTTATCTATCTTGCTGTCTTCGTTTTGTAGTCCTCATGTAAAATTATATTAGAAAAGCCGGACAGACGTACTTCTACAAAACAGATTCAAATATAATTATAGAATTTTTCAAATTTCATATAAAGAAGCATACCAAATTTCAACCATCTAGTAAAAAGTGTTTTTGAGTTATCTTTGTCATAAAATAGTCGGACATTTTTGAAAAAGGTCTCTCTTTTTTTTCGAACTCGGAGATGTCAGAAACATGGAGATTCGTCATAATCTCGAGTTCGAATATTTTGACGATTGTTCTATTTTCTCTTTACTGTGTATGAGACCAAGTAAGAGAAAAAGGTCGGGTCTGTCGTTGTGGAAAATCTTAAATTCCTGTAAAATAGTAGCCATGTTTCTCAATTAAAAGAAATCTTTTACAGTTTTCCTTAAACCTTAAATTTCAAAAATAATCTTTTAATGTTAACACGATCATTCAAAATCTAATAAAGATAATTACCACAAAATAACAATATAAATTTTCAACGCTATGAATAAAAAATTAGACAAAACTTTTGCAATCGGTGAAATACTTTTTCCATTTATGAGCTTTTAAATCAAAATTCAAATGTAAATTAATGAAAAATATGTGTATTTTTTCATATCTCTGATAATTCATTTGCATTTCTAAATCATTTTTATTTTTTATTTCGATTAATTAATTCGTTATCGATTATTCATTATCAGATATAGTTTCTTTCCAAAGTAAAATACGATTGTACGATTGTAGCGATATAATTTAGTGCAAAATATTAACAATTTGAGTCAGATTTCATTAAAATTTCCGAAGAACGATTGTAGTGAAACGATTTAGTGTAGAATATTAACCGTTTGAATAAGATTTCATTTAAACTTTTCGATACATTTCCCTTTTAAAAAAAAAAATTATGATATTCATGAACGTTTATATTTCTCATTTTCGAATTCATGATTGATAATGCATCTATAATTAATAAAAGACTATAAAAAGTATAAGTTTTTTAAAAATTGTTTGGAAAATATTTATAACTCTTAAAACTATGTTTTTTGGGGGGGAGTGGTGTTTATTATTTATACATTACGGTGTTTCTATATGAGGGAAATCAATTGCTTTTGAACAGTACTTCTGATTCTATGTGAAATTCTATTATTTTTTAAATAATTTTAAATCTATAATCTTTTATTGAATAGAGGCTGTTTATTAAATACCTTTTAAGTTTCAAAAAAGTTGAAAAAGTGAATAGAATTTTTAAAATTTCATTTTTATTTGAATTTTTGAATAGTGGCTTTTTAACAACACTAATAGTTTCTATTGGATGAAAATAAAAAATAAAAATGCGGAAAGAGTCTTCCAAAGGTATTAATTTCAGGAAAAAATCACTCAACAGACTTCATGAGCAACTGTGCCAAATGCCGATGACAGAACTAACTGCTATTTGTTTTCCGATTCGATGCTTCAGAAAGATTAATTTCGCGATCATAGTAAGCCGTTTCGTGCTGCCATCTATTTTCTTTTCTGTGAAGTAGACTTCAACAAACAAAAATAAATGGGAATTTGTTTATCCTTCTAAAAAAAACTGCTTCCATGTTAATTTTTTTATTATTATAACATTATAATGTTGCCCAGAGTAAAACCCTTATATATTTCTTAATAATAGCCATTTTTTGCTAGTATTAAGCCTAATTGATGACACTCTTTACTAAGATCAATTATATAAGCCCAATGAAAATCCAGAAATTCAGCTGTTACAGTAGGTAATGCATGACGTACAAATACTCTTGCACAGGCACTTTTTAAAGAGGGGGGAGAGCACATTCATCTACTACTACCTCTCTGCCAGGAAGCCGGTGGTTTTAGTTTTAGTTATAGTTATATTAACGTCCCGTTTTAAATTAAAATAGGAACGGACCTCGTTTCTACCTATTTCAGGACAAACCTCGTACTTTTGAACAGCAGTCAAAGGACGAGGACGAAACCATGGAAGCGATAGCAAACCAATATACGAGTAGAACATACTGTGAGATTTCTATATGAATAAATTTCAATTTATAAGAGATTTGCCAGTCATTCACGAACTTTTAATAAAAACCTTTAATTTCTAAAAAATATTAAGGTCATTTATATTTTTATTCATTGCACAATAATTAATGAAACCATATTCATTGCTAATGTTTACTTTCTGAACGTGGGTTTCTACGTTTAACTTGTCGAATGCGCGCACGTTTAATTCCGGGACTAACGTTCTATACGTACTTCCGTCAAAAACAGAAGTAAGCTTTATCGTCTGAAGATCTTTTAAGGCATATATATTTTTCCTTTCACGAATAATTTGTAGTGTGTGTGTGTGTGTGTGTGTGTGTGTGTGTGTGTGTGTGTGTGTGCGTGCGTGTGCATGCGGGCGTGTGCGCGCGAGCGTATGTTAAATACCTCAATCATCAATTCGTGCTCCACATTAATTTTTTTCTTTAAAAAGTGAAATTTCTATTTAATTATTAAATTTATTTATTAATTCGCTTCAATTAATTGTTTTTATTTATTAATTAGCTTTGAAATTTCTATTTAAAATTCCATCAACTGTTTTTTTTAACCTAATAATCCAAAAGATCACGAATAAGAACCCAACCGAATAGTTTCTTAGAAACAGTATTCTTCTAACTAGTGTGAAAAAGTATATTAAGTCTTGAATTGTTTTAATTAATGAATACGTTATGAAAAACAAAAACAGAATTTATTGAAACCAACTGTAACGGACTTTCTAAAATTTTCCTTCATTCTCTCTAATACATTTGGAATGTCAGAGAGAGCCTCAAGTGGCATTTGCACACAATAATATGAAATATTAACTTTCGTTAAGTATTTTATATTTTTATTAAATCTATCAAGTCATCCTCGCAGAGTTATTTGGCGCTTAATCCCTGACCTGCTTTAACTATTTTCAAACGTTGTTGTGTTTGTGATACGTTTTTCTCAATCGAAAACTTTTGAACCAAAAACTAGATACAGAACGTCAATTGGAATCACAAAAACCCTTTACAAATTTGATATATTTAGGTCATTTCATTTTTGAATTATCGCGTTTACATGTTTCTGCAAGTATAGGCATATCGACAGTCAACCATTTGTTGGATTTGACTTAAAAATAAACAGATGTCAACATCTTAGATGTTAAATCTGTTGATAGAATTTCATTATATAATTATGTTCATTTTATAATTATCGTTTTAGCTTAGTTAAATGAGCGGCTGGGCAAACGGATTTTCTCTAATTAGATTTTAACTATAAAATCTTCAGAAATCTGCAAATTTGGTGTAAAGCTGTGCACTAAATAGCAATCATCTAGCTCAAAGAGTTTTTGAGTTACCTTTGTTTAAGTCAGCCAGACGGACGAGCATTTCCCAAAAATATGTTTTTCGAATTCAGGGTGGTCTAAATCGCATAGATTCGTCAAAATATCGATTTCGGTTGTTGTTGTTGTTTTACAATTACTTTATTTACCTTATACTACGCACTCGAGAAAGTAAAAATGTAACTTCATTTCGACTGGAAAAAAATTCGAAATTGTTACTTAACATAAGCATGCAGCTTTGTGCAGTCAAGTATTTTGAAATCAGAAAACAACTCTGTTGCCTTTAATTATAATGCGAAGAAAACAAAATGAAATTGGTTTGAAATTGGTTGGGGGTTAAGATAACAGTGTATTTAGGATAACTGGGCACAAAATGAAAGTACTTAAGATTGAGAAATATGAATAAACAAAACGCAAATTCAATATCTTTAATATCTATTGCCTTCAGATGTAATTATAATTTTTATCTTCCTTGAATTGGTATTTAAAAATACTTCAAATGGAATTGTGCTGCAAATCATTCTTCTCAAAAATAAATCGAACTTCTTTGATATATACATTCTCCGGAAAAATATTTTTCACCTTTACAATATCCTCTAAATAGCTTCTTCAATGAATATTCTAAATATCTTTATATCTTATCAACTATTATCATTTACTTCAAACAGCATTATCATTACTTATCATGGCAATAAAAACTACCTCTCAAAGAAAAACAACTCAATTGATTCTTCCATTCTCTTCATGCAGCCTTTAATTTCTGATTTATTTTTACCCTGTTAGATGTAAATTTTGGAAAGCAGCAAAACTCGTCATCCCTAAAACCGATTAAAAGAATAAAATTTTAAAAATTTAATTTCATTCTCAACTTTATTCTTTATTTTATTCTTAATGTAGATATTTTATTCTTGATTCCATCGAGCAACAATAAACTATTCTAAAAATAAAGACCCCATCAGACTGTTTTAAGAAAAAAAATCCTCATTAGAATATTTAGAGAAATACAATTTTCATTTGAAAAATATTCATTAGATCATTTCTTTGTAAGATAATACATAAATTTTCAGTGTTTTTGGACAGGCTAAATAAATGACAGCCGTCGAGTTGTTTCTCGAAGTAGCGAGAAGATAAATTTCACTTTAATTAAGCAATAATATTTTAGTTCTTTTGGTTTCTTGTTATAATCACATTTCTTAGATATTTGTATACAGAAAAGAGAATGAGGTAATATGAAAGTTCTCTTATTGTTGTTGTTGCTATTTTAAGACAAAAGAGCTTTTGCAGTAGGTCTATAGAATCATCAATTGCAATTTGAAAATTCGTTTAAAACAAGGCTTGAGAAAATATTTTAAGAATTAGATACCCAATAACTTTTGTAAATATGGTTTGAAAAAATAAAAATTGACTTGACATCATCCATTCTTCATTAAATTAAACTTTTTTTAAATATATTTTAGTCTTTTATAGATCCCTGAAATAAACTTTGGACTATATTTTATTTTATTGACTTTAATTCATTGAATTTTCCCTCCGGATATAACAATGCATGACTATTTAAAACTTATTTAATTCATTAAATTTAAAAAAAACTAATACCGGCATCCTGGCACAGAGGTAGGGCGTCTTCCTAGTGATCTGAGCTTCCTGGATTCGAGTCCCAGTTAGGGCATCTTTGTTCTTCTTTGTTCCAGCTGGGAGGTTTCTGAATATGTTTACACTCCGTATCCCCCTGTAAAAAGAGTCTGTGCGAGCGAATGTGTTAAATGTGTGTCATCTTCATATGAGAAATAAGTCAAACTTCTTCCCTCGGGTGCTCAGGAGTATATATCCACAGAAGTTACTCCACCCTTCCTTCCGTTTTAATTCGGACTTCCTTCAGTTTTAATTTAATTATTCGTCATTATAATTAAAATCCCCAAATTCTAATCTCATTCTAAACTTTATATAAATTCACTTTACTAAATATATCGGATTTACAATTTGACTACTGTGCATTTTTCATGGCCAAGAAGAAGCTTTTTCAATGATATGAAAAAGTACTTCTCCTAAGGAAAAAAACACTGTAATTGGCGACAACAACGCTTTGTCGCCTACTCTCTAATTTAATTACCATGCCAGAGAATAATTTGCATGGCACTGATGTACAATAGTGAAGAATTATTCATTCTTGGCAGGAATGTATCATTTTTACTGGATCTATCGTGTCATCCTTGGCGATTTATCCCTGGTATGCGTTAATAGCAACCCACACTCTAATTCGTGCTTTAGACATTTTTTTCTCAATCGATTGAAACAAAGATTTGGCTCAAAATTTCACTTGTCGAACAAAATCCTATACCTCATGTAAGATATTTAAGCCATTGTAGCCACACAAAGGTAGTGCGTCTTCCTCGTAATCTGGATGTCCTACATTCGAGTCCGGTTTGGGCATGGTTGTTCTTGCGTGCATTGTCTGTGGGAGGGGGTGAATGTGCCCCTCTTTAAAAAGGAGCTGTGCAAAAGTGTGTACGCTTTGGGTATGTAGATGAGTCGTATTCTTAGCCCTAGCTGGAGCTACTTTAAGAACATTAGATTCTCATTCGGCTTAAAATCGCTGAAGACCGTCAGCGCACTTGTCTATGGCAAGTGTCATTTGTAACAACAACAACAACAAGTCACTGCATCTTTCAATTATCGTGTTTGTTTGTTTCTAGAAATACAGATCAACAGATTGTCAACCGTTATTAGTTTTGGCTCAATATTTGATTAGTGTCACACTATATAAGTAAGTTATGTGTACCGAATTTTATCTATCTAACTCCCTTCGTTTAGCAGCTCACTCACTTTCAAACAGCTGGACAGTTGGAATTTACTGAAATTATTTTACTCATGATTTGATATATATCTGTAATTTTGATGTAAAAATCATATACCATATTACAACCGTCTATTCAAAACATTTTTTAATTATCTTTGTAACAGATTGACGGACAGACGGTCGGACATTTTCTAAAAATATTTTTCTCGATCTCAGGTTGGAATAAAATGTAAAGTTCCATTGAAATTTTCACCGATTTATATAATTTCACTACGTATATAAGAAAGTAAAACTCATTATTTAAATAATAATATTTTGATAAAGACTAGTCAAGAAATGCCAAGAGTAATTAACATCCAGAAAAGCTTACTTGGAGTGAATATTTAAGAAGCTTAATTCATGCCAAAAGTCAATAGTTCATAATTATTGTACTCCATTGTCATGCAAGGCTTTCTCTGGCATGACACATTTATTAGAGACAATACGAGGAAGTTTTAAAGAGACAATTACCCTTTTTCTCTTCTATTAGCTCATAGAATATAAAAGCTACCCCTTTCTTTAAAAAAATGTAAGGCCATGAAAAGCATACGGAGAAATCCGTATCTTTACTATTAATTAATTTATATCATGTTGAGCAAGTACTTTCGATATGGCTGCAAAGAAAATTTACTGTTTTAATGACATTAAGATTCTGCTTTAAATTAAGCAAGTTTTGACCATAGAAATTAGCAACAGTTGGAAAATGGCCGTATAATAAACTGTAAAACCTATTCAAAAGAAAACAAAAAGAAAAGATGTATGACAAATCATCAATTTGAAATTATTTGTCAAAAGATATATTTAAAAAATGAAATTTTTGGTGATTGAATCATGGATACTACTTTTAATGATATTCTCTTCAGAACTAGGATTGGAGAATGGCAACAATAACATAGATAAGAAAACTTATATCTATTTTAAATGGGATTGTTCTTAGTTGCTGTTTCTAATATCTTTATCAATACAATAAACTTCTTAAATAACATTGAAATTTTTGTACTGTCAGTATCATTGTTCACTTGTTAAAGTTACCTTTATAAAAACCAACAAATAAATTATACCAGCTTAGATAAAAAATCGAATTTTAATATTAGAATTCCTAAAAATATATTTAGTAATTGAAGTTTAAAAATAAATTAAATAGCTAAAGATGCACGAATAGCTAGAATATTTTATATTGCGGTTTAAATAAATAATTTTATAATTGTAATATAACTTGAATAAATTTACATAAACTTATTGTACTCTTGAAATTCTCTAAAAGAAAATTGATATTTCTTTTAAGTTTATCCCGATAGAGGATAGCACAAAAGAGAAAGGATATGTATTGTGATCCTCTAATTTTATATCAGTCTTCTGTTCTCCATTGGTATTACAAGAATTCAAAACAATGCTTTAAAAACAATTTTAAAAAGGAAAAGTAAAAACTTTTTTATATTCAACTTCTTTTATAATTTTCTTATGAATTATGGTTTTACAATTTTGAACATCGATTATAGCAAAAAATTAATTGTAAAGAAAGCAAAGGAAATAGAGAGAATTACTAATTTCTTAGAAAATTACTTTGCAAATTCATAATTTTTAAATAATTATTTCTTAATTCGGCAACAAATCTCATAAAAAATTCTCATTTGATTTTGAGTTCTTCAAACGAATTAAGAAGGCATATTTTAAGAATTATATTCATTTCTATTCTTTTAACATTTATCAGCATTCCATATTCAATGTGCAATAATGATAAATTTGTCCGAAGTTTTCAAAGCATCCATTTAATCAATTCACATGATTTAATAGTTTGTTGTTTATTCGTTAGCTTTTCGTATAGAACAAATGCAAATTACTATGCTTTTTAGTACATTTAAAATGCTTTTTGTAGAATACAATTACCTTTCTTCTCATGTTTATTTTATTGTGTGTGTGTGTGTGTGTGTGTGTGTGTGTGTGTGTGTGTGTGTGTGTGTGTGTGTGTGCGTGTGTGTGCGTGTGTGTGCGTGTGTGTGTGCGTGTGCGTGCGTGTGTGTGTGTGTGTGTGTGTGTGTGTGTGTGTGTGTGTGTGTGTGCAAAATAATAAAAACATGGAATACTTCAGTAACTTTTTTTTTATTTACTATAGCATCAGCAGATATTTAGTGTTAATGGGATAACTTTTGGTATAAATTTGCTCCAATTCTGGTGATGATGTAAACGTTAGAACGTAAAGGCCTTATCACACGGTCCGTACTTACGTCGGCAAGCGACGACGAAAGTAACGTCACTTGAGGATTTGCTATCTGGTAAACCTAAAAAGGTTTGCGTTATGGTGTATTTATCGCTCTTTATTCGTTTCTCCTACTTAGTGAATATCAGTAGTTTTCTCATTTCATAATTCGTGAGACTCTAGTCAAGACGTTGCTTGAATTTATAATTAAATCCGGGATAATTTTTTAAGTGATCCCATTAGCTTTCAATGAATGCAAAAGCCCATAGAGTAGCAATTATAGTTGAAATTTTTTTTAAATCCGAACTATCTTGTAGATATGTAAATTACGAAGCCAAAGCAATGAAATTCCATTGCTTTAATAAATTGCAATTCTATTGACGCATTATTGAATTTATTGGAATTGAATAACTTCTGCTTCAAATTTAATTTTTTGAGTGCTTAATACAATGAATATTAATAAGGATTGTAAAATTAGACAAGTTGTACATTTATCGAATTTAAAAATACTTTTCTAGCCATTTTTTTCCTTTGAATGTATTTTTCATTTATAATGGTATTAATCTTATTGTCATTTATTGTAAATATTTATCGTACTTTTCAACTAATTGTAATGTTTTTATCAAAATTAATAACAGTGAAATCTAAAATAATAAAAAAAATTAATTATTCTTATTAACAGTTATGTAATTATTTTTGTAATAATAATGACAATTGTTACTAATTTATCAAAATTAGTAACAATAAATTCTGTAAAATAATGAAACTTTTTAATTTTTCTTAGTAGCAGTTTTGTGATTATATTTGTAAAAATAATGACAAACAAAAAAAAAATGCTGCTTTTGTGTTTGTATTTTATTTATTCCTATAAATTTATCTTATCAATATTAAATTTAAAACAAAAATATATTGAAAAGAAAAATAATTTGTGGGTGTGCATTCAATTAAGCTTAAAAGGTTCATACCATCATAAATAGTGCTGAAATTTTAAAATCGTTTTTAAGTACCTTAAAAGTGCTTATTTTTCTAGAAAAGTGCAAATAAAACAAAAATTAATAAATAAAATAGAAGAGGAGTGCCAGTACATTTAAAATAAAATTAAATAACTTTTGAAATCTAATGATTTTTGTCTATATGAAAACTGATATTTGCTGGATCAATCTCGACAAATTTTAGGTTTTGTGTATATAAAAATAAAAACTACTGTGTGAAGATGTGCAGTACAAATAATTAAAGTTAGGAATTTGAAATATGGCAAGAAATTGATTCTGGGATATAAAAAATTCACTAGGAACATATTTTTTTGAATTTTAATCAAAAATAAAAACAGGATTTAAAAACATTACCACCATATCATTGAATAAGAAGTATTTTTTACTCTTTTAAATTTGATTGAATGTTTTCCCCCCTTTTTATTTTTTAAAAATAATTTTTGAGAATGTATATTGGACTTGATTTGTATTTATCATTCCTTTCAATAATTTTTATTTTCCCACACCAGTTCAAATTACAAACCAATTTACTGAATTGGTTTCTTCACTTTATAAATATTGGTTAGTATTTACTATTTACCACTATTTAGTCACACTCATTCCTAAAATTACTCTAAAAAAATGTGTTAAATGTTTTGTTTTCATTTTATTTGCAACTACAGAGCTTTTTTTTAAAAATCTTTGTGCATTTAGTACAAGTATTTGTGAAAAATAGGAATCATTAAATAATTTTCATTCAATAATAATAATCAAAAATAATTTTCCAAAATATGTTATTGCATTTTCCTTAGTTTTTTTCAAAGCTAAAGTATTAAAATTACACTTATCTTTACATAGATATTAAAAAACAGGTTTTTCGTAAAATTTCAAATTGCCAAACATTAAAAAAAACAAAACTTCACATTATATCATGAATGAGAAGCAATAAAACACTTGTTTTTTAGTCTGACCATTTCCAAAAGTGTGGTTATTGTAAGCATCTTTTTCTATGCAAATGTATGTAAATGTTCTATGCAAAATGTATGTAATGTTTTCTATGCAAATGTCAGAAATATCATTCTAAATTAACTGTTAATTTGTTAAATTTAAAAGAAAACATGTAGAAAAAGAAGCCTAAATTTTATTGTCTATCATACAAAAGGTGATTTAGTTTTTTGATAATGAAAAACTATGATCATTTTTATACACTGCTCAAAACAATTACGGAAGCAAGCAAAAAAATCAAGGAAACCGTGCGAGACAGCCATGTATTGGCATACACGCGTATCCATGCCCAATACAGAGCAAAAAATAAAACAATGTGGAATTAAGCTTTAATTCTTTAAAAATATGGAAAAAACATAAAAAGATGATTTAGGGCAACAATTTGGTTACATGTAAACGATAAAAAAAAGGCTCTGAATAGACATGATGCATGAGTTTTAATAGGGTGTGTGGTCTCCTCGAACAGCCAAGACTGCTGCACACCTGTTTGCCATGTATACGATGAGGTTATCGATCAGACTTTGGGGAATACTGTTCCATTCCTCAAGAAGTGCAATCTCCAAGTCAGGGACAGTCACAGGCGGCCTTGGTCGCGCAGCACTGCGTCGTTCAAACATGTCCCAAACATGCTCGATTGGATTCTGGTCAGGAGAGCAAGCTGGCCATTCCATACGCTTTATTGTTTCAGCTTCAAGCATTTTCTCCACCAGACGAGCTCTATGCGGTCTGGCATTATCATCCTGAAAAATAAAGGAATCGCCAATGGCTCCAGCGTAAGGGATGTCATGAGATCGCAGTATCTCGTCTGCATACCTGCAGCCCGTCAAAGTGCCATTCCGAATGATATGCAGGTCCGTACGTCCGCCTATGTTGATTCCACCCCATACCATCCAACCAGCGTCTGTATTGTGACCTTACACGATCGAATGCGGGGTAACTTTCGAGTGCCCCTCTCTCGCCATACCAGAACACGTCAAGTGTCACACCCCAGATTGAATCAGGACTCGTCTGTAAACAGCACTTGGCCCCAATCATGTTGTTGCCAATCTCGATGTTCAGCAGCCCATCTTCTTCGGGCCGCACAGTGGCTTGAGGTCAACGGAATGCAGACCATTGGCCTATGTGCATAGACCCCTCCCCCATGAAGCCTATTACGTACTGTTTGGCTGGACACCCTTCGTCCTGTTGACAAGAGCAACTGTCTTTGCAGCTGAGTAGCATTCTCTGTTCTGTTTCGACAGGCTGTTAACCGTATATACCGATCATCAGTTGCTGTAGTGGCACGTAGCCGACCTTGCCCTGGTCGACATCTAACATTTCCTGTTTCTTGGAATCGATTCCACAGACTGGCAACAACACTTCTGCCGACTCCAACAGCGGCCGCGACACTCCGTTGTGTTTGGCCTGATTCCAGTTGGCCTATGACACGCCATGCCATGGATTCCGGTAAATCATGTTGTCCAGACATTCTCATAAGCTTGTCTCAAAAACAGAAAGACTGCGCAATTAAAGACTGCGCAATTTTGACGTCATGAACTTTGATTTGCATATAAAGTTTTCTTCTTCCGTTTCCTGGCAGACTGTAATTTATGGATGATTCATTTTATGTTACTTATTGGTAGACATTTTGGCGTGATTCTGTTAAAACCATGTGCTCTCCTAATTGTTTTGAGCAGTGTATTTTTGTCAAAACCAACTATGTTTTATATTTCTGCAACATTGCAGGAACATCTAAGTATTAAAATCACTATTATATTTTTCACTCTAACATTGGAGTTAAAATTTTTATAGAAGCTGTTTACAAACTATTTAAGGAATTACTATAATCAAAAAATTATACTATTATTTGAATAAATAAAGACTGAATATGGTCAAATATATTTACAAAAAGAAATCAATTCACATCAGCATTAATATTTTTTTATTTACTTAAAAATATCCTGTTGGATTTCTGAAAATTCTACCCCAAGTTCGAAGATACTTCTAGAGAACTATTTCCCATACGGAAGTATCAGTTTTTTTAAAGTGGAGGCAATAAGTTACCCCACAGAATGGGGAAAAGATACCAAAGTTACACTTCGCTTTTTTCATTCTGTCGAAACTATCTTTAGTATTTAGTTATATGTAAGATTAAATGCATACATTTTTAGTATTATAGTAGCGCCAACCGATGCAATTCTTGGCACACTACGTCACTGCCAGTTTCACATGATTGGTTGAATTCCGTTTGTAAACGATATTTCCGTCACTATCGTGGACATTTTCAAGTCGGTTAAAAAAAAGTTGACGATGACGGAAATCTTGCTTGACCGGTTGCCTGCGAGCACAAATCGACAACTGTCGACAAAAGTGCTGACGGTATTTCGCCGTGTGATAGGGCCTTAAAGAGAAATGTAGTAACTTCTGAGGGTCAAGACCCCTGAGAATCAGAGTGCAGAAATCTGACTTCTAGCTCATATGAAGATAACGCTCTCACACTCGATTGTACAACCCCTTTTTACGTGGGGGTGCTCTTTCACGGCCTTCACAGGTAGAATATAAGGGGGAAAACAACCGTGCCCTTAGTAGGACTCGAACCTGAGGGACGCTCGGATCACTAATTATTTAACATGGTTAATTAATTGCTCTCTTTTTTTCATTACGGATATCGTTTTTTCCCTTTTAGTTGAGCCAATTTGTCGTCATAAAATTCAATAAAATCATAAATCTGATAAATTCATAAATCCCAATAAAATTTTATAAAATTCTAATGATAATTTCAATTTTTGAAACGTGACACTCCCAATGTTAAATGACCCTTAACTTTTGACGATATCTTGGAAACTGTTTTATAATCCTCGAATTCTTTTTACTCGCTGAAAAAAAATTATGGTATACATATGAATAAAATCAATCAATAAATAAACGGCAGAAAGAAGAACATTCGTACAGACGTAGTTATAAAACTTTTATATATGTGTTAAATTTTGAAGTTTCAGCTCCATTATCTATATAGAGCTGGATTCTATTTGTTCTTAAGAAATGTGTTTCCTGATAAATGTCAAGCACTTATAAAACTGAAATTCTTTCATAATTCCGATACTTAAACAGTTCTTTATCGAATTTTGAGTTTGATTAGTCGGAAAAATGATACGGAAATGACATACTAGATAAACTTCTCTAAACGAAGCAGCTTAACAAAAGCATATTACCAAAATAAAGCTGAAAAATTATGAAAGTTAGAATCTTGAGGGGGTTTGAAGCTATTCATAAATTACATAATACTTTTAAGCTTTTTATTTTTTTTTTAATATTTGCAGTTGGCATGTTGTCTGTAAACTGTGTGATAAGACTAGCAAAGCCACTCGTTGAAACAAAACAAAAAAATAGTACTATAAAAAGTCATTATAAATATGACAAAATTGTTTTTCCTTCAAACAATGTTTTAACGAAAACAAAGAAATAGAAATGAATTGACTCTGGCAATTTATCATAATACGATCATTCGAACTTTTGGTACAAAATCCTATTTTTAAGTATACTGTAATATCTTGATCAAGACTAGTTCAGATCATACAGTAGCATAACAAAACATTTATTTTATTAACAGCCTTATATATGTACAAAAAATTAACTTGTTCTTATCTAATTAATATTACTTAGAAATATATAATAAGTTCACCCTCGAAATAATTTTTTGATCAAACCGGAGGGAAAAATGCTTATAGACTGATAACTTTAAAGGGCTACTGCAGGACGAGTGAATACAAACACAGAAACAGAAATCACACGTAGCTTTTCAAAAATTCATTAACAACTTCTCCGGACACCTTTATCTCTGCGAATTCCAATTCGAAGCCTTTCTTACCTCTCTTCTGAAAAAAAAATCATCGCATTTTATTTCCATCAGGTATATGCCTTTGCTTTCTCATTACTGAACTTTATTTCTATATCATCCAATACCTGTTTAGTAACGCTTCCTCAATGGTCTCATTAAAAATGTTTCATTGAACAACAGTCGAGGGAGAGTTTTTTTAGGATCCACCTTTGTACCTGATCGTTATGGAGCATATTTTAATAATAAACAATTTGCAGCTAACACTGGCTAAAGTGCACCTACGTTTTATAGTAATGACAACGGTTGATTGTGATAGATCGTTTGTATGGCGTCTCTTCATAAAAGAAAAAAGTTCAGTATCAGAAGACATGATTAATCTATTTGATTCGATGGGAGTACACGTCTATGCCCCCATACACGAATAACAACAAATGACTAGACGATTAATCCATTAGTGAAAAGGATCCCCATTTAACGGCCCGTATAAACTTAACAATATATGGAAAAACGGATGAAGTTACATCCGGCCATGTCAGAAAAAAGGGAAAATGGTACAATACGCAAATGCAGTGGCGAATACTTTATCTTTCTTTTGGAATAATTTTAAGGATATTCTGAAAATATCCTAAAAATAATGAAAGAAATATCTGAATAACAGTCCATTATTAAACCATTGAATTTAAATGATAGGTTCTAATTAATTACCTCAATTTAAAATTATTAACTTACTGGATAGACAAGAATGAAGAAGATTTCTTTATATTCCAACACCAATTTTGTGAAGATGTGACAGTCAATATCAAAAACTTTCAAAAAAATTCCATTTTTTTTGTTAACCAACTGTATGATATTTAGACAATGTAAATTATAAGAATTAATTACACTGATCAATATTGGGCCAGTTATTACATAATATTTTTTCCAGAAATTCGCTAAATAATTTTCCGTTGCTGCAAATGTTCTCAAAAAGAATTCTTATCATCTTTTTTTGAATATTATAAAAATAATATTTTTATTGATTTGTTTATTAAAAATAAATCTGTCTTATTTTTTCATTTCAATTAACTTTCATTTATCTTAAGCCTTTCATTTATCTTAACTTAAGTGTAATGCAAAAATAAATAAGTCTTATTTTTGCATTTTACTTAATTTAAGACACGAACTCGGGATCATTCGATCAGCAGTTTTCATTAATTCCTGTGTATCTGCGAGTGCTGTTGTATATAAATACTTGATAGTTTCGAGATCAAATTTCAAAGTGTCTTTTTTTTTCTTTCAATTTCCACTTAGGAATATTTTTTGAAGTCAAAGACGAAGGATTTCATTCCGAAATCAGGTTCAATTTAAGAAAATAAAAGTGAAGTTAAGTTCCAAATATAAAGACATTAAGAAATTATTCCTTTTCGAAACAGATTATCTTCTTATTTCAATGAAAATTAAAACTTCTACATTCAGAAAATACA
>JAOUZG010028648.1:786248-828471 GCA_026289955.1 Argiope argentata | reverse complement strand
AGCATATTAAGTTATTTTCTTGTCTTTCTTCTATTTTCCTTTTTTTACTTTTGTGTCATTTTGAAACATCTACATTATTTCCTTTTAATTTAAATTACTTCCTTTACTTCAAAATAAAAAATAAATAAAGGACGATATAATAGATTTGACAAAATATATAGTTTTTTTTTATCTTTTCAAATGATAAAAAGCAAGATATAAAAAAATGTATCTGGTTTTTGGAATTACTTTAAGTAAGATACATAAAAATGACATTTTTTCTTAAATATCGTATTGTTAAATACACAATTTTAGTAGTATCAGCACAATATGGATCTATGTTTGACAATTCCCAGTTAGCACACCCTGCTGCATAATATTGTACAATATTGTACGATATTATATGATATGAAACAATATTCCCTAATATGAAACAATATTGCAAATATTGATCAATATTGCAC
Source organism: Argiope argentata (assembly GCA_026289955.1). Lineage (NCBI taxonomy): Eukaryota > Metazoa > Arthropoda > Arachnida > Araneae > Araneidae > Argiope > Argiope argentata. The sequence continues at coordinate 828,028 of JAOUZG010028648.1, read as the reverse complement.
AATACTTGTGTGCTACTAGGGTTATAGAATTTTAAACATATTTTTATTATAGTACTCAGCATTGTTTAATGCAGAATTTCCATTACAATTTTCACAATGTAGTTAAAAATTGTTTAATTCAAAGCTTTCAGAACTGTTTTCTCTTTTGAATAAAAAATCTTTCAGTGAATATTTTAGAAAAATATCTCAAATTAAATCAATTTTTAATCCATAAATTCTAATTTTACATCCATGCTTTTAACACTTTCGGCGTCTTCTGAATATTGTTGCATATTGTACGAAACGTTTTGTACGGTATTTAGTATTAATCAGTATTCACATTATTTTTCAATATTTTCGAATAGTATTTAATATTGCAGTACTAATGGGAAAAAGTGCAAGGCACTACTTTTCCTCGATATAGTTTATCTTGCTTGTATACTACATTTATTCAGTATATTGACAATTCGGAAATGCGGAAAGTCTCTGTCTTTGTTCATGTATTAAGACTCATTTATGTTTCCAAAAAGATAATGAGATGAAAGCAAAATGCTACCAACGTAATGGACGTTGAAGTCAAAGCATATTAAAGAATTTCAGAAATGCATTCATTGAATTGCTTACTAGTTTATCAAGTGAAATCGTCAAAACATACTAGTTTTGGGATTCTAAAACAAACTGCTGATTGAGTGGCATAGTAGGGATAAGCGAGCCGAAACAGAAGGTATAAAAAAAGTGAAATTTGCAATTATTATATTTGCGTTTTTGTAATATTTCAGTATATCATTTATTTTCTTTTAATATTTGAGTTTAAACATATAAAATACCAAAACATGTATTATTTAAATCGGAAAAAATAAATAAATGAAAGAATGGTTTGTGACTATGAATCATCACGCGAAAAAAATATCATAATTGGTATTCACTTGAATTACATTTTAATTAAATTTTTTTAGATTTTAAACAAATAGCAGCTTTTAATAAATCTAAATCAAATAGTGTATAGTTTTTAGCAATAGCATGATAAAATTAAAGTTCTTCAACTCGGATAGAGAGCGCTGTGTTTCATGTCTGTTTTTCTAGACTGAAGTTTCCTAATCTGTGCTTATTATAATCTTCAAATCTTCAGAGTGTTGTGAAAAAGTTCATCATGGCGGATGAGGAATCGAGTCTAAAAATTACGATTTTTGTAAAAACTGCGAAAGAGAAAAAGTCTATCGAAATAGAAGAAAGTGCTAGTGTAAAAGAGGTAGGTTTCGTTTCCTTTTGCTATAAAAATTAGTTTCGTTTAGTCAGATTTGCTGTGTTGCTTAATACTACCTGTATCAAGGCATATTGCGTAAATTTACGTCTTTCCTGTTAGTATTCTTATAGTTATTTAATTTAATATCATAATTTTATTTAATTGATTAGTATAATTGTTTTTCAAAAAAAAAAACCAATTTACTATCAATGCATACATTCAAGACCGTACTTGATTTGATAGTGACGGGTTTGGTTTACAAATTATGTACACGACTGATATTTAGCTTATCTGACGTCATTTATATTTTGCATCTTCCTCGTATTTCAAATAAATTTCTATTTTATTTGTGGAATATATATTTATGATTCAAAATTATTAATTTGTCTTTCAAACTTTAAAATAATTGTATGGCTCTGTATTCTGATGTTTTACATTTATTTTTCTTAATTAATGTGCTGATTCATATTTATTTTTTATCCAGTGTAGAGTATTATCTATCCTGTTTTAAATTTTCTTATAATTTTTTAAATGGAGGATTATTAAGACATTTATTTCACCTTTTTGTGCCCGATTGAGGAATATTTCACATATTTATTTTTCCTATATTATATTTTAAACTTAATGTTTTTCCTCATTATTATAAACAGTACTTACTTACCTTTTAAGATTTTGTATTAATATTTAAAACCTGTTGCATTTTCATTAATTTACATAATTTTCCTTACATAGTTTATTACTCAATTATGTATTAAAAATAATTGTAATTAAATATTTTATATCTGATTTGTGATTGAAAATAGTTTAATGCATTTGCATAGATTTGGAAACATAAAAAATTAAAATTAATTTTTGAAAATTTTTATTAGTTTCTTTTTATTAACCAACAATCTCTGAAAATTATTTGATGGTTTTTGCTCTAAAATGAAAATTATTTTAATAGGTAAAACTGTCTACTATATCTTTACTATGTGTCATTGTTTCACTTTTAGACCTTAAAAAATATTTTCGTGTAAGATTTTTGTCATACATTTATACTTAAAATCAATATTTATTTACTGTAATCAAATTTTAATTTAATTAATATATTACATGATATTAAATAAATGAAAGAATATTTTAATCTTTGCTAATCGTTTGTTAGTAGTATACAATTTAAGCTGTCCTTTCAAAATTATTTCCATTTAATATTTATATATATATGTATGTATGAGTTTTGTTGCAATTACTACTTACCAAAAATTACCATTGATTAAAAATTAGGCCAAAGAAAATTTTCAAATTTCAAAAACAACAGATAAAACAGAATTACTAAATTACTCATGAAAAGAAAAAAAATTGTTAAAATTTGTCCAAACTAACACCAAAATTTAAAAAAAAAGGAAAAGAGATTGATGACATATTGTTTTAAAAGAACTTTATGTGGGACTATGTCTCAATTCTCCTTTAAATGGTGGATTTTCAAATGTAAAAGAAAGTAGAAAGTGATACCAGTAAAAAGTGTGAGTGAACATGATAAAGCACATTTAAATTTAAGAAGATAAAACTGTTGTTCTGAGACTGATAGATTAACTTCAGTAGAGAAAAAGCAGATTTTTTTTTCATGCTTTTCTATGAAGACAATTAAAATTCTGTTTAACTTGATACGAAACTTTTCAAGTAAAATTCACTTTAGGCTATTAATTCAAGCAAAATTCACTTTTCTGATGTTCCTATCTTTTAACCAGTTTTTTAAAATCCTTTCAACCAACTTTAATTTTATTTTTCCTTCTTAATTACTCCAATATTTACATTATTTTGAACTGTACATATGTTTTAATTTGAACTGTACCAGATACTAGTAAGTTTTTATGTACTTTTCTGTTAGCTGAGCAAGTACGTACTTTACATATTATCAACCAAAAATCACCAAATAATATAGAATTCTGACAAATTTCTTTGGTGATATTTCACTGCTGCCCGGCTAACGGAAAAATACCAGTTTTCAGTATTGCAGATATCTGTAATTTGGATGGCTTTATTTGCTATTTTTAGTGAATCCCATTTGTTTGGTGTTGGCTGATAATTAGAAGAAGAAATAATGCTTCATACTGGATTATCTATTGCAAAATCTTAAAGTGATGATCATAATATCATTATTTTGTATCATTAAATTCTGGGAATTGCATTATTTCATGTGTTACTATTTATCTTACATATATCTTCTCTATATGAATAATTATATAGGGGTAATAGATAAGGATACTTGCTGTATAAGTGTGATATTAATGTAAGTGTGTATTATTAAGAATCTAAGAATATATTGTAATAATTATAAGTAGAAATCAAATTTTTGTTGATTTAAATGAACATTATGTGCTATTATTTAAAAACTGGCATCAGAATCATTAAAACTATTTGTAACTGGCTCTTACTAATGTATCAATTCCTCTGAGAAATAATTATTTATATTTGGTTAATTTCTTATAATGAAATTGTTCTTTATATTGCTCATGTATATGCTGCTTTAATTTTGATAATGTTGCCTTCGTCTTCTACTTATTACAGTTGATCTGAAACATCTAAATCAAACTTCTCTTCAAATCTTTTGAAAAATTGCAATTATTTATATTGATATGAAGTGTAACTATATTTGACAATCAAAAATCCTCTATTTTTTAAGTTTTTTGCTTGTATTTGAAAGTGCCATTTTTATGATTAATTTTGTACAACTTACTGATTGTTATAAAAACTTTATGTTGAATTGTAAAGTAGAATACAGTTAAAGTTTCCGTCATGTTTTTGTTTAAAAAAAGTTAAACTGTGTCCCATTCTTTTTTTTTTTAAATATCAATGTATTATAAGTCCTAAGACTTTTACCTTAAATCACTTTTTCTGTTTAGAACTTAAAAATATTTTTCCTTTTTATTTTAGTTATACAATGGTATCTTGTTGTAAGCAACATGTATACATGAGTTAAATTTTGTTTAATCTTTAAACATTATGATAAAGGTTAATTTTTGGAAAAAAGACATTTTTTAATTGTATATAAGGTCTTGTCCCTTGTAGTACATCCTGTGTAATGTTCAATCATATTGTATACAGACCAAATGAGGGGAGGAGGGGATGAATGCCAAATCTTCGGTTCACCTTCAAGCTATTTAAAGAACATGTCTACAACATCTATATAATTTAAATTTTTATTACATTTCCCTTTATTGTTTTTTAAGTACTTTTAACTCTTTTGACTGCATTTTCATTTGTTTTCTAAATTTTTGGTTGCTATATTCATTACTTTTCAGATGTCTAAAATTTTCATAAATAATTCTTATTTTAAAATGTGAAATATTAACAGAATTTTGCCATTTTTTATGATTTTTTAAATGTTACTATATGCTTTAGCTGGAAAGAATTGGTTTTAGTAATAAGATCAAGTGATTTTTGGATATTTTTTTAACTGCTTGAGAAAGGTGTAACCCATCAGTCAGCAATTAGCCTGAATATACTTCCTTTTATTTTTTTTCTTTCTATCATCAGGTGTTGAGAGGGCACAGCTAACAGGAAAATAATTTATTTGGCTCTGATTTTTCTGTTATTCCGTCATTTTTTCCACATCATATTAAAAATATATATGATGTGGATTTTAAAAGTTCATTTTCATTCATTTCTCTAAGAATTTTTTTTAAAGAATTATATTTATTTGGAGAGATATTAGAGTTGTTTGATTTGTGAATTTTAACACATATTTCTTGTGAATTATTCAAACATGTAAATCTGATGGTGATAATAAAATTTTGAGTAAATAAAACCATCTTAAATTGCAAGAAAAACTTCTTATTGCTTATTTATATACAGAGAGATATTAAATATTTTTTTAAAGAATGTATTTTGTAGGAATGGGATTCTTGAAAATGCATTTAGTTTTCAAAATTTCTGTAAAAAGATGGCCAAGACAGTTTGGCACTAATATACTTATTGTATGTTATAACTTATTGCAATAACTTACTTACAATAAATTTTCTTAAATTTTACTTTATAAAGCCCAAATGAAATGAAAAATACTTACATCCAACTAGTGCTTTTAAATATGTTTTCCAACATCAAAAGAATTCTGAAAGAACATCAAAATTAATATCATTAATATTGTGGATCTTTTTTCATTTTTGTTGTACAATGGTATTTTGTCAGTTATATTAATCATTGTTGTAAAAATTTATTTCAGAAAAAGCTAAATATTTCTTTAATTCTTGGAAGAATCTGAAATTTAATGATTATAACATTTTGTTGAAAAAGATATAAAGACCAAGTTAAATAAAATATTGAATTAAAAATTTAGTTATTAGTAATTTGTCGAATCAGCAGGGTGCCCCTTGGTTTTAATTTAAAATAAATTATTAGTATTTGAAAGATATGAATAATAATATGGATGAATAAAGTTTTATTTTATGTACATATATTTTTTAGCATATTTATTATTATTTTTAGTTGAGTTTTAAAGATGAGCATTTTATATTATTCCTTATTTTGCAGCTCAAAGAAGAGGTTGCTAAGCAGTTCAGCACTACTGTTGAGCAAGTATGCCTCATTTTTGCTGGTAAAATTTTAAAAGATCATGAAGATATTAAAAGCCATAGTAAGTAATAATTTTACTATCTTAATTACTTTGTGGACATAAGAGAAATTCAAATCTTGATTTATTTTTGGTAGTCAGTATTTCAAATGTATGTTGAAGTTGTTTAGTACTCTGTTTATGTGTATCTACTTTTGTATATATAAAATATAATACAAATAATATTATATAATACAAAATACATAATAATTTCATATAAGGTAAAAAATTGTGTTATAATAAATAACATTACACTCAAATCTTACTTAATAACTGTCTCACAGAAAGAGTTATTAACATAAGAAACTAAACAAAATGTATAAATATGACTCGACTTTCAAATGGTATTCTGCAAAACTGGTGAGGAAATACTGTGATGTCACATTTTGGGTGAGCTTGTATTAGTTTGTGTTGAGCATTTATTTGAAAAAAGCCCTGATATCTATATTGGAAAAGTTTTAGACAGATGATATTGTAGAACTATGACATGAACAGGGTAAGAAAACATGTTTATTATTCTTAGTATCTTAAAAAAACTTATGGGGAAAAAAATGCTTCCAGATAACAATTTTTTTTAGAGAAGGTGCTTAAAATTACAATCCCATGCCATGGTACAAGTTTCACATCTCTGCATTCAGATATTTCCACTTCAGTGCTGTGATGGAAAGGTGTTCCCATCAAAGTTGAATCCATACGTAATAATGCACAGTGAGTGCAGCTGCATGTGTGTATGCAACATATCTGATGCTTTAGCTTATGTAGCAACCTATATCATGTATATCAGTTCGGATTTCCTTGCATATTTGCTGTAAAGAATAATCAACATATTTTTTAGTCTTCAATGGGAATTTCCTTTCTTGAGTTTCGTGTTTTCACTGCTTTGTTAGGAAATCATTAGTGACCATGCATTGCTATGCGATTTCGTATAGTCAAAGTGTATACTATCTCTTCTGAAAATTTCAAAACACTGTTCTGATACTCCCTGTGCACTACAAAGTCATTTTACAATAGTGCTTTGTCTAATTTTAATTACATTTTATAAACATTGTCTCTGAAATAATTATATTAAAAAAGAAAAAAACAAAACAAAACAAGGGGAAAATATTTATTATGAACAATAAATTACATTATGAATATTTCTAAATGAAATATATTGTTTTAAATTGATTCCTATGAAGGAAAAAGTTGTTCAAATTACAGTTTTGCATTACAACTAAGAATCTTGAATGAATTATCCACGTTAAACAAGGTTCCACTATATAATAATTGAGCACAATTTGGTTTTTATCCATTTTGCAGTAAACTGACATTTAGCACCTGTCTTTAGATATTGCTGTCAGGTTCAAATATATAATGTTGAATGCTAGAAAATAAATATAAAATTATCTATTATTTAGCTTATGTAGAAATAATTTCATTCTCAAACATTCTGTGCATGTGCATATAATTTTATATTGTATTTTTCATAAGTAAATTTGACTAATAGTGCTGAGATATGATTGGTTAGCTCAAAGTCAGTCTGGATGGGGAGCATATCTTGTTGTATTTGTTAATATATTTTTAAAAAAGGGTGAGGGAGATTTTATATAATTTAAGCTTATCTGGATTTCAATAAATGAATCTTTTCATTTTCTAAATTTTATTTTACATTGATTTTACTTTTTAAAAAGTAGATATAAAACATATTTTACAATAATTAAAAAAATTTTTTTTTACAATAATGAATATTAAAAATAAAATATCGTTGTTGGTAATGCATTAGAAATTAAACATTGGGGAAAATTCAAACAGAAGAAATGCTGGCCACTTTGCAAGTGTAGTTCAATATTTTTATAGTGTTATTTGTAACTTTACAATATAGAAATCAATCATTTAGTGAAAATTTTTAATAAAAGTGCGTTTGTATGTAATTTTATTATCTTTTCATATAATGGCATAAAATAAAGCAACTGCTATCCTTATTTACTATTAATTTTAACATTTGTGATAGGATTGTCTATTTTATATAATTATTTTAGTCACCAGAATATTTTTGGAAAATTTGGATTGAATTATGGAGGGTTTTATTTCTTGAGATTTATCCAAAACAGCTAGTTTTTCCAACTGTTTTGTAAGGAAAATATTTTAAAAATTGTAATTGAGTTATAACTGCAGCATTAAAGGTATAAGCATTTTTTAAATATTAAAAAATTGATTTTTCCCCATTAATTCAAATGGCATGGATATCCTCCTCCTAGTATAGTTTGAATCTCTCTGGAAAATAATAGCACTAATCATACTCTTTATACTTCTATTGTTTGAAATATATTTCAAATTTGTATGCACTTAAAATATATTTTTGGTGTGATGCACTTATTATTTATCTAGCCTTCTATCTTTGTAAGCTTTAAAATAAAATTCTGATATAATAAGACCAATACTGTCTTTTTCCTCTCAGCTGTCTTAAGTAAAGTGTTGATAATCATTATTATGCTATTTGAAAGAAGCTTGATTTTCTACTTCAGCTGAAAGTATTTCTGTTGAGTTTCCAATAATTTCTTCTATTGATTGGAATCTTTTCTTATCTTGTATCACCGATTTTAATAGAAAAGGGCTTGTTGAACATAGTCAGATAATTATGATTAAAGTAAAATAATTACTAGCCTATTGTAAACCAAGAGTAAATTGTAACCTTGCTACAATAGTTATATTTTCTAGATCTATTATGAGGACCATATCAATGGAAATCATCATATATCAGGCCTGTATTTTCACATTTTGTCTTGTAGATGTCTTTAAAAAATAATTCAGCTTTTGTTATTATATTTGGTTTTGTTAATAGGAAATAAGCATTTAAAAAATTGTAAAATAAATAAATGAATAAATAGTAATATCACTTTAACTTTTCTTCTGTCTCAATTCTTTCTTCCATTAGTTTGATTGTTGTCTTGTTTTAAACATTGTAGGTTAATATCCTATAGTCAAATCTGTGCCACTTTCCATTTTTAGTTCTTTTAATCTTATTTCAAAGTTTGTGGAGCATATATGAATGTTAAATGTATACTGATTAAATCTCCCCTGGACCTTAACTAATGTTTTAAAATTGATTTTCTTGGGCAAGAATAAAGATTGCTTCTCATTTATCGTGATTTACTTAATGTAAGAAATTATCTCGTTTTGGAGTATTTATTCATTTATTTTGAAAATATCAAATATATCAGTGATATTTATTTATTCGAAGTATTCTTTCAAATCATTCATTTTTCTTGCTAGTACTTCCTTTTGTGTGAAACAGATTGTAGCAATGCATATCTACTATCTGTTGGCATTAATCTCAAATTTGTTTTCAGAAAAGTTCTACAGATTGTTATTTATATCTGTGGTGTCTACTGTATCATATATTTATGATAACTTTATATTATTATTCTTGACAACTTAATATAAACTAAATGGCAATTGCATGTAAAAAAAAGTTATGAATACGAATCTATTTAGAATAATCATGGTAAAAAAAAAGCAAAGTTTTTAAAGAATAATGCCAGATTTACACTCCATCTGTAGATGTAACATTTGTAAAATACTTTTAAAAAATTCATTCGATGGCAAGTTATTGTCCCAACCAGACAACATACCACTGCATTGTTTTTCTTACTGTGTATGCGTTTGTAGAATTTGGTTTTTCTGCTTTTTTTACATGAAAAAATTGATTACTTATCAAAAATTCCAATATTTTTTGCTCTTTGTTTTTACTGATGTTATAACATGGGTTATTTTCATTTTATTTCCCATTCGTTTCTTACACTTTTCAAATTTTAAGTATGTTTTATCTTTTTTAAAAAAAACTTTGTTGTACACTTTTGTATAAATATCCATCATTTTAATGCTATACACAGTGAAAAAGAAAAATTAAGGGATGCCAATGCCAGGATCTAATGTGACAAACATAAATTAGCCCCTTTCTGAATGTGTGCTGCCTACAGTCTGATTTTAAACCTGGCATAATATTTTAAGTTTTTTAAAAAGTTATTTTAAAGAAAAACGGTATTTTATTATGCAAATACTGCATATCAATTTTCAGAAGGATATTCTTTAAGTGCATTAAAAAAATTCAGACATTTATTTATCATTTTATCTGTATAAATGAAAATGATTCATCTTATGTGTTGTTTAGCGCAAAACTCAAGAACAACTCCACCAGTGCAGCTAATTTTTAAAAAATATTTTCGTTAAGACACGAGAAAGGTTTTTATAAGAGAGAAAAATGGGGGAAAATTGCGAAAAAAAAAAATTACTTTTCCGTCAAAAATCCTTTATTCTCCACTGTCATGAGATTAGGCTTTACATATTTTCACCTGAATATTTCAAATGATTCTGTTTATTTCCTTATTGTTTGATGCATTTAAAATTAAACATTGTTAATTAATTGATCTTTAAGATTCATTTTGAAGTACTTTTGATTTAAATTAAAACAGATTAAAGGAAATTAAAAATTTTAAATCTGAATTGCGTTACTCAAACTGATGTAGAAAATTCTTGCATTTGCATTATCCCGATTGGCAAAGAAAATTCACGCATGTGCAATGTATAATAATTGTTGTCAGCTGTGTTTTCGTATTAATTAAAAGTTTTAAATTTATATCTATAATACTGTTGCATCTTAACGTGATCAATAAATGTAATAGACTAGACTTGATTTTAAAGAAATACGGACTAGATTGCTGTTTTACTTTATTTCAGGTACACACTGTATTTTATTTTATTATTTTATTTATTTATTTATTTTTGGTTGTGTGCTTTTCCATGCATACAAAGTCGTGCTAAAAGCAAGTATTAGAATATAATTGAATTTTTACAATGGCCATTTTGTTTTTTAGACATCAAAACTGGATTGACCATTCATTTGGTGATCAGAACTGGCAATAGGGTAATTTTATCTTTTAATATATTATTTATTTCATTAAATGTTTTGTCTTTTTAAAAGATTAAAACCCATATTTATTAACCTAATTTTTTTTAAAAAAATCTTTGAAGCTTTTAAATTTATAATATATTTTTCATATTGAGAAAAATATGCTAATTAAAAAATCATTGTTACAATTTTTTAAAAATTGTTACTTTAGTTAGTTAATGTTATTATCATCTATTAGTAATTACCAGATTTTTTGGAACTTATTTTCAAATAGATGTTTTTTTTCCTCCTTTATATTAAATATTTTGTTCCTTTGTAATGTGCTCAGATTAAACTGCTTTCTGTATATTTCAGCAACAGTCAAACCAAACATCACCTCAAGTAAGTTTATTAATTTTTTGGTTTGTTTTTCACTAAATATATTGTTATAAATTTGCTATTCAATTTTAATTGCATTTTATATAAAGAAAAAAATGTCTTTTTTTCATGATTTTAGAAAAAATGTTTAATATTTGTTTTATTCATTATATATTCTATAGACTTAGCAAAAAGTTTATGTATTTGTTTTCTGGTAAATAAACTTTTTATTTTATTTTTTGCAGAGTCAGGCTAACCCTCCTAGTCCTGGTAATATGTTTGGACTTGGGAGTTTTGGGGGACTTCCTGGAATGAGTGGTTTGGGTGGCTTAGGTGGATTGGCTGGTTTGGCTAACAGTCCTGCATTTGCTGACATGCAACAGAGAATGCAGAGAGAGGTATATTTACTATAACTGTTTACAAAATTTTTATTGAATTGTAATTAAATTAAACGAGCAAAAAAAATCATCTTGCAACAAGGAAATTAAAGATGGACATTACTACTGCAACAACTAAAGATATCATTAATGACAGTTGACAATTTATGAACAAATCTCATTCATCATAACAGAATTTTACTCAATGAAAGTAATTAAAATAAAGTTTAATTCTATATTTCAGAGATTTTTAAAATGTACATGAAATATAGTTACATATATCTTCATTTAATTAATTTTCAGTCATAATACTATTTCATGTCGTATAAAAATAAAAAATTCTTACAAATTATTCAGTATAAAGGTTTTTGGTAATTTAATGTATTAGTTACATGCAACTTGGAAAATGTTAATTTTCAAATATAAGGCCTTCTTACATATGATCCTCGAACTAAAATAAACTATTTTTAGGTATTTATACTATTTCCTTTCTTTAATGATAATCCTTTTTCTAGTTAATTTTTAAAAGACATAGGCTATCTATACTTAAAAAATAATATAAAATGAAGTCTCCCGAAAGTGTTTGTATGTTGCAATCACAAATTCTCAAGAAATAGTTAACGGATATTAAAGATTTTATACCATTTATTGGGAGAGGTTTTAGTATATTAAAATCATATAATAAAAAGGTGTTTCATAATTGCAATTTTAATTTATTCGCACATGTATAAAAACCTCAAACTGCACATGTGCAAATAGTAAGAGCTGTGGTATGCATTTGTGATACATTTGGTTGTTTACATCTGATTTTAACAGTGATTCTACTCTCATTATGCTGAAATAAGAAAATCCAACCTCGAAAAGATCACATGTGTTTTGTGTAGGTACATATATTTTTACCTTTGTGACAGTCTAAATATTTCTGAATGTGTGCTACATAAAATGGGTTTGTAGCTATTTTTTGTAATTTCTAAATATATGTTTATGTTTGTTTGACATTGCATAACATGCCCACATGTAATATCGGAAGGAGGTTTGCCTTAAGTTTAAAGCTAATTTTTCTTCTCGGATGCTATGCCACGGATAACAATGTGTGGGTAATTCTGGTGAATAATAAATTAAATTATAATACATTTGTTTGAGTAAATCATTAATTCAGTTTTTCATACACGTACACTGAACTAATGTAAATTTAACCTAATAAAAATATATTTATTTAAAAAAAACAACGAAATTAGTAATTGAAAATACTGAATAGAAATACTCAAATCGAACTCTATCAGTATTAACCATTTATTATAATTTCTCAAACTCCTTCTTTGCTATTCCTTAAACTATGTTATTGTGTTGTTAAATGCCTAATGACATTATTTTTTGTTTCCTAAGCAGCATCTGCTGTTGAAACAATTTAGGATACATTATTCCTGTAGCAATCTGAGAACAATCAGGACAAAAAAAATAACTTTTCAATCATTTTATTTCAACGATTTATGTTGCCATTCATATAAAGTTATAGTTTATTTTGTTTTAGAGAAAAGATGCACTAATTTAAATGAACATTTAATTATTTAAATTTTCAAATTGCACAACTGTTTCTGTGGATCAATCATTGACTAATCATTAAATCAATCATTGACTGCATCTACTATTTTTTTTGAAAGCAAGATTATTCCAATTCATGCAATTATCTTTGAAAAATGTGCATTTATTAATAAATCCTGAAAACCATGTTAAAAAAATTTTTGTTTTAAGGATGACTATTCTCTGCTATTTAATTTTAGCAACTTTCAAGTGTTTTTCTTTCTTTTCTCTCCCTCCCCATAAATTATCTATTATAAAGAATTGTATTTTTCAATAAAAATATTTTTGTAAATCTATTTTTGAAATTGTCTGAAATATATTTTAAATTGAGATTAATGTAATTTCTTTGAATATAATAATTGTTCAGATATTGAGTATTTATTTTTCTCTTTTGTAGCTTATGAATAACCCTGAAATGATGCGTCAATTATTTGACAGTCCTATTGTTCAGTCCTTATTTTCTAATCCTGAAACTCTGCGAGACATGATCATGAACCATCCACAAATGCAACAGATCATGGAGGTAAGGAAATAGCTTCATAATTTTTCTTGGAAAGCTTTTTATTTATTTATTTTTGTTGCTGTTGCTTTAAATGACTTTTTTTGAAAATTATGTATATTACACTGGCCTTAAAAAATGAAGATTTAACATGTTTTTCGAAGTTCGCCACACAAAAAATGGTTGTAACAATAAAATGCTTAGTTTGTATGAATAATAACTAACTTTAAAACCATTTATGCAAAAATGATAGCTTCCACTTTTATTTTATAGATAATAACATATATTTATGATTGATAAAAAAATATGCAAATATCAAGCTTTTGTACTTTTGTATGTAATTTGTGCTGATTTTCAAGTTTGTTGGCAGTTTCGCTAACATTAGTCAATAGAGTTCAGAAAATGTCTCAGAGAAATCGTTACCTGATTCGTAAAGGTGACCGGTGGTTGGATGGATGGAAATGGGATTGTTGCAGGCTGATGCTGTTAGATGTCTCAATGTGTCTTTTAGTGTTAATCAGTGACTTTGGGATTAATACCAATTGAAGAGTCTGTGTCCAGAAGACCTGTTCCAGGTTGACCACGAGTTACAATACCTGCTGAAGACTGTTTTCTTTCACTTTCGGCCTGAAGGAGAAGAACCACTATTGTGCCACTGATAATTGCAGACCACTTTGTAGCATCAATAAGAAGAATCTCCGCTGCTACAGTGTGAAGTCTCCTTTACTATGCAAGACGACCAGTTGTGTATGTTCCCCTCTATGGACGACAGCGAAAAATCCGCTTATGCTGGGCAAGATAACATGTTTCCTGGACCAGCAGCAATGGACTTCTGTGCTATTTTCAGAAGAGTCCAGATTCACATTGACGAGTGATTCAGGGCGTCTACTGATCTGGAGGGATACCATCAATCCAACACCGTTTAAAGACACAGTTATAGAGGTGGTGGAATCATGGTTTGGGCAGGAATTTTGCTCGGTGGTCACACTGACCTGCATGTGTTCCATGAAGGAACCATATGTCCACCCATATGCTTGTGCTATTAGTAATTACTTCATTCTAATGGATGATAATGCACAACCTCACCGAGCTCAAATTATTGAGGAGTATCTTGAGGATCACAATTTGTTATGAATTGAATGCCCAGCTCAATCTTCAGGCCTGAATCCGTTAAAATATCTTTGGGACTATCTTGGCAGACAGGTTGCTGCTTTAAATCCTCCTCCAAAGTCATTATATTAATTGAAACAAGGCTTACTCTGTGTCTGGTTTTTGCTTCCTATTCCGGTGTCTGACGACTTAACTACAAAGAAAATCGATGCCACTAATGCATTCAAAGGGGACATTCCTCATTAGAACCTATTTTTGTATTGTTTCTATGACATTTTACCACATAACTGCAATGTACTGTTTTCTCCTAGAACTTTACCACAAAGATTGCTTTTTTTTCTTTTGTTATAAATCATTTTTACAATACATTTATACAAATTTCTGTCGCATTCTTTAAAAAACTAGTTAATGTTTATATCCTCCAAAATTTTTTTGTGTCTAGATTCACTCATTTGCAAATTACACAAAAAAACCAGTTGTAACTTAACTTTTTTAGGCCAGTGTACTTTAAATCTTTCAATCATTTATGTGTTATCATTCTTTTATTGCTTTTTTTTCCCTTAAAATTTTGGTTAGCTTTTGTTTTTAATATTTACTAATGTTAGAATTACCTATTAAGTATGCATTTTGTATATAAAATATTTTATTTATAAAATTTCTAAATTTTATTTTTATACTTATTTATTTATAACTTTTATAATTTTTAAAGAAAAATAATAGTTTTTAAAATGGATTTCTTTCGTTTAGTATTAGTCACGATAAATTAGATAACTGTTCTTTTGGATGTTTATATGTGTTTTCAATTTTATTAAGTTTGGGTATTATCCAAAATTTTATTTATAGATTTTTGTGTATAATAATACTTGTTCTGTATTAAAATATATTGTATCATAAAGAACTGATAGAGTGGGAATCCATTTCAGATGAAAATTTTACAATTAAACTATGAGCATTCATTATAACAGTTTGTAACTCTGAAATCAGACTCAACACATTTCCATTGATTGGTGGATTTCAGCATTTTCATTATTAAATTTTATCATTATTAAGTTAAATTTTCTTTCATGTAATTATACAGTATTTTTCATACTTCAAGTACTTAATGTATAAATTCATTTTCTATTCAATTAAAGATACTTTATTGTACTTTACCATTCAATATTTGACAAATTTCATTATTCTAGGAAATTTGATTTTTTTTTCCACATGTGCATATCACATCTATGAAATTTTTTTTTGTAAAATTTTATATAAATTATTAAAAAGCTTAGTAATTTTTGTTTTTTGTATTTTCCGTGGTTTAATGCAACAATCTCCTCTCATTTTTTTTTTTTTTTCATTAAATGCTCCTCTTGCTGCCTTCTTCAACACATTTTTAGGGTAATTGAAAATAAAAGATTGAAATGAAATCTGCTATGCACATTTCAATGTATTATGTCAGAACATAATTTCTTGAATGCCCAAGCACCACATACTTGTGCAAGTTAAATTATATTTGATTCATTTTAATTGTTTCATTGAATGAGTCACTTTAGTATGGCAGAAGATCCAAAAAACTTTGTCTTACATTTATTGTTTAAAAAATATCACATTTCCTATTTATTTCATTTTATATAATCACGCTAAAAATTACATTTTTTCTAAGTTTTATTTGCTGTAGTTAATTTTTTTAAAAAAATTAGAGCTTTTGTAAATGCAATGACGACATGTTATTAAAAGCTGATTTTTTTAGATATTCGTGCAGACCTTAAAATTGTTATTTTACGCCATTTGATTTTTATTGACATCATAGTAGTAATTATTCACTTACTTTACAGTTTAGCAAATGTATTTTGGAATTGCAATTTTGTAGTCCTCTTTGGGGTTTTGGATTTGCAATTTTGTAGTAATTCAGGCTTGTAATTGCCTAGGATTTTCCCATATTGAGTATTATAATTGTTGAAGTAATGATGAAATTAAGGCCAATACTGTAATTAAAAGTTTAACTAAAAATAAAATATCTGTATTGTTTATTATTGGGTATATTAGCATCCAGAAAAATTACAATTTAACACCCATATATTTCTTAGTAAGCAGACCTATTTAAATATTTTCATTTTTCAATATTTTCTATGTTTGTGATTTTTTTCTATGATCATTGTATGAATTAATTTGTAATATGCAATTTTAAATTTTCAGCGGAATCCTGAAATAAGTCATATTTTTAATAATCCTGACCTTTTGAGGCATACTATGGAAATAATGCGCAATCCAGCGATGCTGCAAGAAGTAATGAGGAATCAAGACAGGGCTTTAAGCAATATAGAAGTGAGATTTTATTTTTTGTGCAAAATATGACTGCAATTTTTAAGAGTAAAATCTAATTTTTGTGAAATAAGAGACTTTTTTTTTTGTGCTACTCAGGTAACAGAATATATATATATATATTTAGTTACTTTTCAATCTTTTTTTTGAAACAATGTTTGCAAGAATTTAATTTGAAAGTCATTAATAACATTTTTATAATTCTGTTTTCAGAGTGTTCCTGGTGGCTATAATGCCTTAAGACGCATGTATACTGAATTACAAGAACCTATGTACAATGCAGCGCAAGAGCAATTTGGAACTAATCCTTTTGCATCCCTTGTTAGTGATAATGGAGGTATTTAAAAATTTTATCTATATAAGGGCTACAGTTAAATCTTTGAAAAATACTTCTTTAATTTATAATTATATTTTGTGTTAAGAATTTCCCCATTGACACATTTACCATTTAAACTCAGATTTCAGAATCAAATCTCTTTGCTTTTGAGCTCAATTAATTTTCTTTTATGTGATTGTTTTACAATATTTTAAATTTTTTTGTATTTATTTTATTGATTAGTGATTCACACTTATTTCCTCATTGTTTGGCTCTGTTTGTCTGAATTTTTGCTTTTTCCCCCTATCCTCCTCCTTCCCCTTTTTTCCTCCATATTTTAATTTAAAGTAAAAATAATGAATAATCATTGAAATGTTTCTATATTAAAGAGTTTCAGAAGTATTTTAAATAAAAATATGCAAGATGCACATAAAATTTTTGTAATATTTCTCATTCCAAGAAAATGTCGATATTTTATTGCAGGTCCTTTGTGTTTTATATTGGCGTCTAAACATTGTGGGGCTGATTCAATTAAATTTTTGTTGGTATTTGAAGACATTTTACCTCATTCTTCTCTCAACACTTCTTTTAAATGACCCCCCTCCCCTAGTTTTGTTTTTTGATACACTGTTGTTAGGCCCCCAGATTTTCAATTATATTGGTGTTAGGAGTCTGGCTGGACTGTGTGTAACTGCTTACATTGCAAAGGACATTACTTGCCATGTGTTGAGGGTTGTTATCCTGCTATAAAAGGAAATCTCCAACTAAACCAAAATGTTTAACCTTTCCTTTAGATAGTTGCTAAGTATATCAAAGTAAACTATATGGTTCCTAATGCCATTTAAGAAATTTTCATACAAAGATGAAGCCATACAACTTCAAACATGAGGGATATCTCTGTGTTTAACTGTAGGGCTTAAATTTTTTGGATCGAAAGTGACTTTGGTCTTTCTCCATGTGGTGCAAAGACTGTTTTTGAAAAAAAATGTTGAATTTACTGTCTTCTCTGAATATAATTTTCTTGCAAAAGTTATTAGGTATCAATGAGTTTTTGAAAATTCCATAATCTTTTTCTGATATTGCATGCTGGTGAACGGGTTTTTTTCTAACACCTCAGTTTTTATATCTAGCTTGTTTAATTACATTTCTCACAATTTTTGCCTATGATTTGAGAAGTTTCTACTGAAATTTTGACTGCATTTATTAATCTTGATTTATTTCAAATTTTTCCATTTTGTGAAATCACTCAGAAAACCTTTCCTTCCTCTTCTAAATTTATTTTTAATCAGTCCATCTTTAAATTTTACAATGATTTACTGAGGGCTAGTGGGATAACAATTTCAGCTATTTCACATTCAGATTTTCCTTTTTTAAATAATGCAAATTGCATTACATCAGTACTGGTTTCTCTTTGCAGAACCATTTTCCAATTAAAAGTTTGGCTTAAATTTAATCACAAAAAAATATCATTGAAAAAGTTCAAGATGAGATTACATGAAATTAAAGTAACAGTCATGTTGAAAGCATTTAGTGGTAGTTAAACATATTTTTCATTAATTTGCATACTTTGTAAATGATTTTATTTCACCATAAGAAAAAAATGAAGAAAAAAAATTTCTCTCTTTTTTTTTACATTTGTTTTTACAACAGTTATATTTTTGAAAAAAAATTATTTATCATCTAATATTTAGAATATTTGTACTTAAAAATTAATTAAATAATAGTACTTAAAAAATTTCAATGGATGGAAGGATACAATTCTGCTCTTTCCAAAGTCATTCATTTCAATAATTCAGAAACACTCTAGAAACCATGGTGAAATATCATACAGTAGAAATTAAGATGTAGAAAGATAGTTAAGAATAAGTTTATCAAATTGAATGCTTAAAAGTACTAAATATGAATATAATCGCTTCTGTACACTCTGTCAAAATTCTCTTAAAATGTACAATCACCCTCTGTATTCTCCATTTTTTAAAGTAAAAGTCTGTGTGTGTTTAAAATGCTTCTTAAATTTTTTTGATTAAGATTTTTTTGTTTTTTTTATTTTCACATTTAATGTAACCATCAAATTTGTTATGCATAGAAATTAAGGCATTTGCACTTCTCATTAGTTTGTTATTTAAATCAGGCTTATCAAGTAAAAATTAGGTGTATTCTTAATTGTTTGTGCCATTGCATATGAATAATGCATTTATACATTTTATTTTCAATCTTTTTTTTAAAAAAGTAAAGTATTTGTAAATTTTATTACTAAAAAACTTTTTGAGTTTTTTCCTTGTATGTAATAAATTGCTTTTCAAAAAAAAATATAATAAAAACCCTAATATAGAATAATTGTTTATTAGGAGTTGAATCCATGAAGAATTAAGTTTTAAAAAAAGACTAATTGAGAGGGGAAAAGTCCAAACATATTTATAATAAATATCTCCTTATATACTGACGAAACATATTTATAATAAATTAATCCTTAATATAATCCACAAGAAAAAATATTAGGAATGGCATCCTTGATCAACAGAAATTTTGTGTGCAGATCGAAGGATCTAGACAAGAATCAAGTGATTCTTAGAATGAGAAAGAGGGGGAAAGGCATCTTCCGAAATAGTATTTGGAGTTGTAGAGAGTGGTCCGGTTGTAAGATTTGCAATTACAGTTGGGCATGCCTATGGGTTGCGGAGAAGTGCATTGATGAGAATTAGCACTTTTTCTTGTCTGTTTGTTGCTTTCTTGCTGAGCTGAAAGGTTTGGGAATTCTTGTATAAGGACTTTGATTTCTTTTGGGGCTCTGCAAATTCTTTTAGCTCTTGCAGACTGGGGAAGGGCTTGTTAAAGTTGGTTGTAGGAGTTAATCTGGAGGGTGCTAGAGATGGGATGTTATGAGTTTGCAGTGGTTTACTGGGTGCTGTGGCTTGGGCATATGAGATCTTGGTGGGATTTATTGGATTTTCCTGTAGTCTTGGGATACCAAGGCATTCTTTCCATGCAGCCGAGTGGCCCATGGCTATTCTACAATAATATTCCATGATTGATATAAGAAATTGTGTGATTAAAATAAAAAACAATTGAAGTTCTTAAGAAGCAATTAGTGTATTCTTGTTTTCCCTGTTTAATTTTACCAGGAGACAGTGAGTGATCCACTCTCAAAAATGATGAAATCAGGATGTTTAATATCAGCCAAATCAATGTACGATACCAATTTTTAGAAAATTTGCATTTTATTGTTGTATTGTACTTATATTTCATAAAAGAATGCATGCAGTAAGAGGTATTTTAGTAAACATTATTTCTTTTTAAATCCATAGAATTTTTATAAATTAAAGTGTTTTAATATGGACCATTGAAACTGGCTTAATCTCAATTTCTCATTCTTTCATGGTCTAGATTCTACTTCAAGTCAACAAGGAACAGAAAATAGAGATCCATTACCCAATCCATGGGCTCCAGGAGGTTCTCAGAGTCCTGGATCTAATTCTCGCCCTTCTGCCACAACACCTCCTAATATCATGGGGTCACCTGGGATGCAGAGTATGTTCCAACAGTTGTCTGATAATCCCAATCTATTGAGTAACCTTAATACACCTATGGTGCAAAACATGATGCAAACATTAGCAGCTAATCCAGAATTTACTGCTAGAGTAAGTTAAAGTAGATTTTCTTTTTCTTACAATTGAAATAATAAGTTAGAAATTTAGAATATATGAAGATTTAATGAATTGTTTTGTTATCAATAATTTAAATTATGTTCTGAGATAGTTTGAATTTTCTATGTTATATAAGTCAGCATTTTGGTATTGAAATTTCTATCATTCCTTCCTAATGAAATTGAAAGTGTCTTTTCATTGAACTATTGAAGAGATCCATTCATTTTTCCTTTCGTTGAACAGAAATGTTCATGTGTGTTATGCATCTTTTGGCTTGAAGGAAGCAAAATGTTGCAAGATTTATAGAAATAGAGCACTTTGAAATATACTACAAATGCATGTCAATAAAAAGAAAATAATAATAATAATAATCAAATATGCCTTCAACTATAAAATGAAGAGAATGGTTTACTGTAAGCATTTCGAAATTAAGGTGTGAAAAAAAAATTATTGAAATTGGTTTATGCATTAATAATCAAAGTTTTTAATTTGTAATTTTCTCATTTTATCGATTTTTTTTTTTTTCAATTACTTTACTTTTTTTTTTTTATGTTTCTTCCGTATATTCGGTTATTTCCAGCTTGAAATTGTAATCTGATTAAAACACATATTCTATGAATTGTGTTTTAATGTTAATAATAAACTATATTTTGTATTTATATTTGATTATAAATTAAAAGCATAATTAGACATAATTAAAAATTTGTAGAAATGAGTAATTTATTTATTTATTTATTATTATATTACTAAGAACTTATGCATTATCAAATTAAAATAATTTTATTTTAATGGTTTATTTACCTTATAACAGGGTAGATAAAAAAATTAATTAAAGCATAAAAAATTTAATGCAATAATTTGAAATTGGCTTTTTTTTTTTTTTTTTTTTTTTTTTTTGCCAATTTCAAATTATTGTGGGAGAACATTTTTTATGTAAGGTAGGACCAAACCAACAGAAATAACATCTTGTTTTCACATGATTCATATTTACCAATCACCAAATTTAGAAAAGGAATGGTTTTTTAAACATTTCAAAGTCAATCAAGTTCTAAAAGATTTTGGCAAGGTGAGAATTTTTTCCCTTGAAAAAACCAGTTTAAACGGGTTTAAATAATTATGGGCCTTTCGGATTACATGCACATCTATATGAAGAAAATTTTCTCTCAAAGACTTATACTGCGAAAATCTATTTTAAACTGATTTGGAAACAATAAACTGATTTATTGCACTATCATTACTTTTTAGAAAAGCAATTAAACTTTTTTTTTCTTTTTCAAAATCATTAAAATTCCCCCCCCCCCAAAAAAAAAATGCCAGTGAGAACAATTGAAAATTTAATAAAAGTTATGTTTATAAATACCTTTCAATGCCTCCTTTTTCTGTTTCACATTCCCAGTTTCTTCTCTGTGCTTCTCCAGATTATGACCCTGTACTTTACTGGCACGAGAATATGGTATATTACGAGCAATATTGCTAAGTTGTAACTTTTTGTTGGCAATAAGTCACCTAATGTGACAATCTTTTCTATAATTTTTTAATAGCCCTAAAAGCAAAAAATTGATGCTTGAGTAAGTTTTTCTGCCCAAGTATTTTGTAGCTTCGAAAATCTCCAACCAAAACATAGTGTTCTCGTGTGATAATAAATGAAGGATTTCATTAGGTGTATTTGTTATATTTACCTCGTATCATATAAATTATTTAAGCTGAGCTTCCATTGAATCCTATTTTCAATTCAATTATGTAACTACTGAATATTTTTAGATTAACTAAGCATTATTTATGCCAATTCAAGTATGATTCATAAGATAATTAACCGTATCCCCTAGACTTTCCTCAAGGAAGTTTATAAGTATAAGTAAATTCATTTGTAAGTCCTTATGTTAATTCTTATATTCTTTCCTTTAAAATATATATTTAACAAATAGTTTAATTTCGTGTACTATAATTTATTTCCAGATGATATCATCCAATCCTTTATTGGCTGATAATCCTGCTCTTCAACAACAAATGCGTACCATGTTGTCTCAAGTAAGTTGTCAATGTCAAATTTGTTTTATTTTGCTGAATAAGTTTAATATACAGCAAGGTATAATGTGCCTATAAAAAGTATTTAAAATCATTTTAAACTTCATATTAAAGTATTGGAGTTAACAGGATACAAATAAAGATTAAGAATTCATGTAACTATTTTTTCTCCTTCGTTGATCTAATCAATGATTATTCTTTTTATGTAAATAAAAGAAGTATCTTAAAACTGGTATTGAAATTTTGTGTTTTGTTTTGATGTATGTATTAGCCTTTGTAAGTTAATTGACAACATTATGCATTTAGTGCTGCATCACTTATTGTATTATCAAAGGTATTAATAAAATGTTCTCAGAATTCAAATTCTTATTTTTTGCATAATTCCTATGTATTTTAATTATTTTTTTTAAGTGAAAAGTGTCATACCAGCAGTTTTGTTGTTGAAAGAAAGAGGGGAAACAATTACCTTCAATTATTTTTCTTGTATCATCTTATTTTCTAAGTTAATTTATTCACTATTCATATAGCTTCAGAGTCCAGAACATCAAAATTTGTTGAGCAATCCTGCAGCAATTCAAGCTATGATGCAGATTCACCAAGGTGTTTCTCAACTTCAGCAACTTGCACCTAATATTTTCAATTTGTAAGTAGACTAATCGTGTAGATATATATATTCTGTAATTTTGCAAAAAGCTTTCAAATAGCAGTTCTTGCATATATCTAATAATTATGATGAAACGTGTTCATATGCATTCTCTACAAGCAAAAAGAGTTATGTATTTCTGAATCAGCTTTGCAAAATATTAAGCATCAAAAATTTTACATCGTCTTAAAATTAAAAGAAATATTTTTTTTAATATCTTTTTTTTATTGCTATTATAAATAAAGATAAATGTGAGCAGCTGTTGGATCTCAACCTATATGTTCCATTAATGGAAAGTTGGTAAAAAGTTATGCCACATAGTGAAAATATATGGATGCATATACTTAGAAAACTAAAAATAGTAATAATTAAAAATCCTGGTTCTGAAAGGATTTTAGCATAAATGAGGGGGGTAGAGAGGTTGTTCTAATGTAAAAACAAAAGCACTGTAGTAATAATGAAAATGTATTTGAGAGTTTGTTAAACTGAGCAATAGTGACTTGTTATTTAATGAAAAAAAAATCTTTTCAATATTGTTAATAGTTTCAAACAGTTCAGGATATCAAACAGCCTAATGTTCAAATCTGTTCAATTAACATAGCTGTGTTGTGATTTTTTTTAAATAAAATTGTTACGCATATACTCATACATATGTTATTACACATATTTAGTCAATGACATTCTTTTTTTAATCAGTGCAGCCATTTTTTAGTGTTGCAATTTTTTCTTGTTATATAAAGGATTTTAATAGAAGTATTGATAAAATTAGCAAAATATGAAGCTTAAAGAATTGTTAAAGTCTTTTAAAATAGAGAGTTATTTATCTATCAAAATTTGAAATGTAGAAATGTTTTTGTTGATTTTGAAGATTTATTTACAAAACATATTAATGTCAACATTTTAGCAAACATTACCTATGAGCCAGATAGTCCTCTAATTTCTGGAAAGATTACTGCTTCAAAATAAATATATACCATCTTAAAATTGGAGGGGGGGGGACTTTTTAAGTATATCAGTTTAGTTGCTGTATCTGTTTTTATTTGTTCTAAATTATTTTTTTTAAAAACTTTTTGCACAAATTTTTTGTTGGTATGAAATTCAAACTTTTTTCTTTGTTGCTATTAATATTATATCTAGGATTTTTAGTTTCATAGATTTATTTTTTTATGTGAAGAAGGTTTCAGTTTAAATATTAATTTAATAAACAAATTTTAAATGTTATGCTTGCAGTCGAGTTTTAAATTGACCTACAGGAAGGGCTGGTTCTCTTTCCTATAATGTAATTGAATGCATAGAGGTATATTCTATGTTTTTACGGTTTAAAAATTACTTTCACATGAAAGTAATTAGATTAATTTTATTTTTATGAATCTAGGAATTTTTTATTGTTTTTTTTTAATTAGGAGTGTATGTTAGTAAAATATTCTGGAGGGCTTAAATTTTAAATGCTAAAGAACTCTAATTTCTTTCTTGTTATTTAAATAATCATATTTAATTCCAGTAAGAAAAATATTTGAGTAGTTAAAGTGTACTTTTTGTGGTTCAAATTTGAGAGAAGACACAGCATCACATACGACTTAAAATACCATAAGATATTTGTCTATAAATATTTGAAGTTCAAAAAAGTATTTTGTTAAGAAAGCTATTAAATTTTAAAATAATTCAGCTGGGCAAAATTTCATCTCAATATTGTAATAGCTTTTTCTAAAAGGCTGTTGAATCACAAACAGAAGGAAAGGAAAGAAAAATGCATTTATCCAGAAAATACATTAAAGATTTCATTAATATCACGACCAAAAATAATTAGGAATTTTAGAATGTTTACACCCATCATATTTGCATGTGAAACTTTCTTCAAATTTAAATTTTATATTATCTTTATTTGTAAATTTTGAGTTATATTAAAATAGGCTATGACCATCTCCAAATTTACTCTATGAATCCCCCATTGCCTAATCAGTGGTCAATAGATATTTCTAAATACTTGAAAAGGGTCTATAGATCATAAAAACAACAGTAGCTGCACTAAAGTGCAGATTTTCAGCATATTATTATAAATATCACTTGCTGCTAAGTTTATATTGACTTTACCTTTTCTTGCCAATAATTGTATTTAATTTCTTCAGCAGTGACTTTACTTTTTGAATATATCCTATTATACATTCTCCCTTTTTGAAAGATCACTGACAAAATGAGATACACATTGCAGAGAATACTAGGGAGACTATAATTTAACTGATTTTAAAAGATATTTGCAAGAACATGAAGTTCTAATGCAAGGATGCATAAAGAAAAGAGTTGACTCATTGCTGAAATAATTTAAAAAGAACAAAGTATTTTTGGATACATAAATGTTTGTCCTATAAATGAAGCAAGAACAAATTTTAAAATTTTTGATGAGGAAGAACATGGATTTTGAAGTATGTGATTGAAAGTAAAGTATGTCTAAATGTCTTTTAGGATATTAGTTCTTTCAGAATATTGAACAACTTTTTTAAAACTTATTTTCAGAGCTCAAGCAGCAGCAACAACAGGTCCACCTGCTGGTGGTACTACAACATCTAGTACCCCATCTTCTACCACTACTGCAACTACATCTAGTACTCCTACTACTGGTACTACCACAACATCCACTACTGGCTCTAATCCTCCTAGTACAGATCTACCCAATTTGAGTAGTTCTGATGCTTTTACTCAATTAATGGCAAATATGTTATCTTCAATGGCCATCAGTGAATCAGTAAGCTAAAGATTATTATCTACTGCATTTTCTTAATTTTCGAAAATGACTGCTAGTGATTAAATTGTAAACTATTTCACAGAATATATACATATATATAAATTTCCCTCTCTTCTGGTGCAGCATCTTCTCGTTTTATGACGTTAGTTTTAATTGCACTAGATTACATTTTAAAAATACTGAACTGTTAATTGCTTTTCGTCTTTGATATATAAACGTAATTTTGAATAAATTAGGTTACTAATTTTTGCAAGTTATAAAAAAATGAAATGGTAGTTTCTGTATGAGTGGTGCTAAAATTTGTTTGAAATCGGAAAAATACTAGTAGATTTTGGGTCTGTATTTTACTATGCATAGCCAAAACTGATACTTTGAAATTCCTTGTAATGAAATTTGGAAAGTTATCCTTGAAATATATGAGTAATAAAATTAAATTTTGAAAGAAAAAAAGGTTTTATTTTTATAGAAAATAATAATGTGCGCTGCATTTTCAGGTGCTATCAAATTTCATATTTAAGATACTTATATATATTTTAAATAAGAAAGACGCTTTTTGGTCTTTGTCATAGTTTAATTTTTAATTATAGCAACAGCAGCAGCAGCAGCAACAACAACAACAGCAACCTCCAGAAGAACGATATCGCTCTCAATTAGAACAACTGGCAAATATGGGTTTTGTAAATCGAGAAGCCAATTTGCAAGGTAAGAAATTACTATTATTTGATGTTAATCTTTATGTATTTCATTATTGTCATATTGCTTACTTATCCAGAAAATATCTTTAAATACACTTATTATTTAAAGTTTTGATTGCATTGAAAGAGACAAAAATTATGTAGATATATATATATAGATATATATATAGAGAGAGAGAATTTGTTATACGATTTATAATGATATTATTGCCACACCACCTAGAAAACAGGGATATCTAAAAATTTGCATGAAACCAAGAAAATACAGAAAATTTAAGCTTCTTTTTCCCCCCCATTAAAAAAAATGAAATTCTCTAAAGGTTATAACAATAAAAGTTCTTAATCATAACTTCCAAAAAGGAAACAATGCCTTTTGTAATACAGGAATTTTCCCTTTTTCTTTAAGTTTCCTGCTTTTTCTATATAAATCTGCCCAGTTTTGATTTGCTTGACAATTGTTCTTTTTCTGGAAGGTTCCTGAATTGCAGCCAATGAGCATGCATGAGACTTCTATAACTTAGTGGGAAAAAAAGAATGCATTTCTGTGAGGGAATTAGCATTATTCAATCTATGGAAGTAGCTCATTGATGTTTAGTCTCTTGATTATTTGAGAAACTGTGAACTTATTAAAGTAGAATAGGGAATTTTTTTTTAACAATGAGCTGCTCAAAACCATGATTTAAAACAAATTTGACATTAAAAAAAAATCAGACCTAATTTTGCTAAATGTGTTTGAGAAGTTCTGTAAAATCCATTTGTTGTGTATTACTTGCTTTAAAAGATTATAAACCTAAGTAATGTGGGAAAATTGGTATTTATTAGCTATGTAAATACTGCTTGAAAATTCAAAAGTGCCATCCTTGATATTGGATAAAAAGAATACTGGAAAAAAGTGACATGTTAAATTGAATGTTCAACTGATTTCAAACCTTTTTGTTCAAGAATAATAATTCACTACTAAACTTTTATAGACTTTAAAACCTGTATCACACTTGCCCTTTAATGTGTGCCATACTATTGGAAATATTTTCATAAAAGTGAAATATCTAAAAAATGTCTGTTGGTTTATTTGTTATGGATGAAGCCGATGGCTGAAATATCTTCAGAAATGAATGCTCAAATACATAAGTTGATGAAAATAAATAATTTAAAATAGTAATATTGTTTTTTTAAAGTAATTATATACTCATTTGTGTTATGATAACAAAATTGTTTTGCATTTTATATTGCTTGAGTCTTTAATTTTGTGTGACTTGCAGTTAAAGAACATGTGAGGTATTATATCCCTCTGCCTCAATATATGAATTGTGTCTTGTTAAATCCTAGCAAATAAATAAATTTGTTGTGGGGTGCTTGTTTTTTCCCCCAATATGCAAATATAAACCTTTTTGTAATATGCTACTGTTTCAAATAATATTAAATTGTGTCCTTTCCTTGCTTTTTCCACTCATTAAAATCATTGCATTATAGCCAGCATATGAATATTATCTTAGCATACTATGAATGTATAAACAGAGAAAAATACCCTTACCACAATTTGTGTGGCATTTCTGTTAAAGTTACAAAATATACAAACATCAGAATATCAGTCTAAAAAAGAAGAAACTAAGTTTGTTACACAATATGTCTATAAATATAAATGTATATACCAAGGAAAGTTGAGTTTCAGATGTAATTAAAAAAAAGAAGAAAGAAAGAAAACAGAATAGGAATTTGACTGCAAATAACTTAAGCAAATAGTTAATAATAATAATTAAATGCCTTTTTAATTTCGATTAAAACATAATTAGTAATGTTATTATTAATTTTGATTTTTTTCAAAACAGGTTGTGCTTTCACAACTAGATTCTATTAAAAAGGAAGATAGTGTATGGTTACTGTTTTGCAAACTTTGTTTTTCCATTGGTATTTTGATTAGATGGTATTTGCATTATTTTAAGAAATAAAATATGTAAGAAAGTATTCCTTCTAATGTTTTTAAAATGGCATATCTGCTTTTTATTATAGTATAGAAAAGTATAGTATATGTAGTATAGAAAAAGTATAATAATCATCACAAAATTTGAACTTTAGATTTTGACAAATCTCCTTATCTTAGACTTCACTGAGTTTGAAAAACACATTTTTGTAAAATATCTGTCTATGACAAAGATAACTAAAATGCTTTGAATTTGGATTATAAATTTTATAACAAATTTGTAGATTTCTGTCAACTTTTGAGAAAAATTAGCTTGGAAGAAGTCCATCTTTACAACCCTTAAAATATAGTTTAACATAACTACAAAATGAAGAAATCTAGATAGATAAAATTTGATATACAGAATTATTATCTAAACACCTGTCAAACACAGATTCGATTTTCAGATAGTATTAGTTGCATGTCTGAATTAATCACCAAGCTTCCACATTAGATAATAAAAATGCTAAATTCATACCAAAGGTTATAGTTCTTAAATACTGTAAGCCAGTGCTATGCAAGGCCTCTTTGAGTCAATACCTGTGTTAGAGAATGTGTGAGAAAATTTTTAGTTGGCCATTCTTTCTGGTTTTATGGAAATGATTTTTTTGTCATTGTTTAAGTTTTGAAATTATTCTATCTACTTTCTTAATGTATTGAAAAATATTCAATATTTTTACATTTTCTTTGTATCAGCTATTGAAAAAAATTATTACAATTTTTAATAATGAAGAATCTTTTGCATTTATTTCATTTTAATTTTGAAGTGTTTTACAGAACTCCAAGTATTTTTCATTAGAAATGAAATTCTCTATCAAACCGATATGTTATGCTTGGCAAAGTATTCAATTCACTGGTTCCTGTATGGTTCCATTTTTATGTGCACAAGCATTAATGCATGTTTGGAAATAATTACACACACTAGTGACCAATTTGGTATATAATTGGAAATGGTAGAATTCTGCATGTTAAATTATCTTTGTTTTTGAAGTTCATGCTTATATTTATATATTATCTTAAATTTTTAAGAGCATTTAAAATTTTCAATCCCCCCCCCCCTCTTTTTATTTTTCTCCTTTTCCTAAATTTGAAAATACACCAGAAATTTGTATTCAATAGTATAAGTGCCTCCTCCCCTCCTCCAAAGAATTATTTTTGCAAAACATTTTTATTTCATAGATATAAGTTTTTTTATATATTAAAATTTGATTTTAAAAACATTAGAATTGATTCATATTTAGTCAAATTTTATTTAAATAAAGTAGTTCACAGAATTTTCGTTTTTAATTTGCTTAATAGTATGATGTTAAATGTGGTAAGTATTAATTTGCTTAATTAAAGTTCTTTGTGTTTCAATTTTAAAAAAAAATCAAAGTTTAATTTCATTTGTATTTTGTATCTTGTCTATTGTAACTCGTGATAATATATGGAATGTTATAGTAATTGAAATACTAATGAGGGATATGAAATATGTTTTAACTTATCTTAAAGTTCTCTTCAAGCCTGGATATTATGACACAACTTTTATTTTGAATATAATTTTCTAAAATAAAGCAAATAATTTTTAATTTTTTAAACTAAATTGTTTAAATACATTAATTACTCATGTGTATTAGCATTGCTTTTAAAGTTTTTCATAATCTTTAAATGTAACTTCTTTGTACTTTCTTTACTTTAATTTTCACTAGTGGTAGGGAAACTGAGATTTAATAACAATTCTTAAAAATAAGTAAAACAATTATGAATAATTAAAATACTATTAATTTTTTTATATTATTGAATTCAATAGTTTTTGTCGAAAAACTATTATTCATTTTAACACTCTGCAGCCCAGCACCCTTTAAATTTCAAAACTATAAAAAAAATATATAAATAACCTATATAGGTGTATAAGGAGTACAGATTTTAAATTTTGTTTGTGTTTATTGGTTTGATTTTTGAGTATTCCATCTCTTGGTGTGAAATGAGTAAAATTGCTAAAATTCGAATAAAGAAACACTACAATATATCTAAATAGTGAATTTAATATGATCCAAGGTTCACCACAAACATACTTGCACAAATTCATTATTGGACAGCAATGTTTGAATAATTTTTGGTGTTTTGGATAAAAATTATTTGATTGTTCCATGTCATTTTCAATGCAGTTAAATTACAGAAAAATCTGCAATTATATTGAAAAAAAAGAAGAAAGAAGCTGGAATTCATTTATAAGTAACAAGATTGACACAATGCTCCAGCTGATGGAACAACTAATTTTATTCAGCGATTATACAAAACTTTCTCTCTAAAAGATTACAAAATATAAAGAATTATAATTTACAATACAACCAACCAAAATATTATAAAAAATATTTTTTACTAGGAAGAAAATTTAACAAAATTATATAGGGTGTTATAACTGAAAATTGGAATCAGCTTGATTTAAATTGACATCTATTTCAAAAAAAGGTTAAGAGAGAATCATAAAACATATCTTTTCTTATAACTGAATTTAAAGATTTTAAAAGCAAGTGAAATTAAGCATTCCATTTAGCGGAAACTGCACCCTAAAGGATTAATCAGATTTTCCTTTTACCTAATGCTTTTCCTTTTAATAAAATGTATTTTACAAAAGAAAAGCTTTATTTTATACTTATATAATTTCTTTTTCCTTTTGTAGCCCTTATTACAACATTTGGGGATATTAGTGCAGCAGTGGAAAGGTTGTTGCAATCCCATCAATACAACCCAGCATAAAAAGTATACAAACATAATATATATATAATTGTGGACTTAGTTGTGCAGACTGCCCAGGACCAACCCCAAGAATCACATTAGTGTTTTCTTATGTTTCTTTTTAAAATAAAAAAAAAATGCTAATTTAAATTGGTCAAA
The DNA here is from genome assembly GCA_026289955.1 of Argiope argentata. Lineage (NCBI taxonomy): Eukaryota > Metazoa > Arthropoda > Arachnida > Araneae > Araneidae > Argiope > Argiope argentata. The sequence continues at coordinate 796,205 of JAOUZG010028648.1, read as the reverse complement.
ATGTGAAAATGTTCTATTTTCAACTCTTGAACTTAGTTATGAAGAAATTTTGCTTCGATTTCTCACTCCTTAAAGGAAAAAGAAAAGAATGCTACAACTTTTCAATTGTACGTTGCTCACTTAATGTTCTTTCTTGTTGGTGTTAAAATTAAAAGTTTGCAAGAAGATATTTTTAATTTTCTTAGACACTTTCTCTTTGAAAAACTTCATCTGCTTATAATATCTATTTTTATAGTGTCATAGGAAACTGTTTAAAATGTATGACTTCATCCTCTTCTATCCTTTTTATGTACTTTTTCATCCAAAGCTTCCCTCTTTATCACTTAATAAACAATTGTTCTTTTTTAATAAATTTGGAGGAAAAAATTCCTAGAATTTTTTTTACTTTGCCATTTTTAGCAGGTGCTGAACTTTTAATTCATTTCAGTACTGTATAGCAGTTTGCTTGTGGGATTGAAAACACTTTTGTTCTGTTGATCTTTCAAAGAACTGTTTATGAATTAACTTAAAATTTTTTAAATATATATACATAATATATATATATTCATGTATTGTAAAGCAGAGTGTTAGTAAGTTATGATGTATTTTTTCTTGTTCCTTTGGGTGCATTATTTCAACTTCTCCACATTTCTTCACTTACTTAATTGATATATATTTTTATGATTGTTTTCCTAAATATTTTTATGCAAAGGAGAAAAAAATCACTATAGAGTATATAATTTCCATTAGCAAAGGAATTTACCCAGAGATACATTTGATTTTTTTAATGGAAAAATTATATGCTTGAATGCCATTGACAATTTTACATGATTAAAACAATTTGGCAATTTCTATGAACTTTTTGTTTGTTGAATTTATTGGAAATATAGAGTCGTAACTAGGATAAGATGTTGTATTCTAAACTTAAAAATTCACTTTGAACTATGTAATTTGAGTAAAGTTTGCACAATTGATAGTGCATCTTAAATTTTAGTTAAAATTTTAGATTTAAAAAATCGTTTTAAAATTACAAGATAGAAATGTGTTTAGTTGTAAATAAGCTTGTAATGAGAATGATTTTTCTTATAGTTTTTGGCTTTTCTTTAAAAAATATATTCATAAGAATCAATGCATCCAACTTTTTTTTTTGTATAGAAATATTCTTTTCTCGGTATATCCAATATATATATATTTAGAGAACCACTTAATGGTATGTATATTTATATATTTCTGTACATATTTGTACTTTTTGTCCAAAGTTACGACTCTTAATACAGAAATGATTAAAAAGATATTGATTTGACTTTAGTGGGTTATATTTGTTTTATTATCCAGTGCATCTTTTTCTTTCTTTCTGTATATATACTGAATGAATCTGTGTAATGAGTGGATGCAGAAATTTGATAAATGGAAGTAATTGTTTCGAAATTATTGCTTGCCATCGTACATAAATTAAAACATTTTCATCTTTGATGTGTTGTCTTCTTTAATTATTTTTCTTTTACAGGCTGCAATTACAAAATTTGTGCTAAAAAACATACAAGCTTTATTATAATTTTTTTAAGATACCATGAGTGAAATAATAAAATTTGCAATTGCTAAGTTTTTTGGAGGTTGCAGGGGAACAAGCTTTTTTCTCCCCTGAAGACATTTATTAGCTTTCAGTTTATAAAAAATCATATTTTAGGTAGATTCCTATGGGATAACTATCTTTTGTAATGATTCTTATGAAAAGAATTAGAGAAAATTTCTTCAGTTCTTTAACAACTATGGTTCCTAGAACCCAAAACTACCCTTTCTATGAAAGTTTATATATATATATATATATATATATATATACAGTGGTTGGACAAAAAAAAATGGAGACACCTTGAAAAATCAGCAGAATATATTTATTATGATGTAGGACCAACTTTTGACCAACAACACCCTCCAGTCATTTGGAGATGATTTTGGCAGAAATTGACTTCTTACATAAATCTCTAAAATTGACCATAGATGCTTAATAATTTTGAGATCTGGGGATTGTGATGTCTAGATAAGATGCTCAACTTCCTTAGAATGTTCTTTGTGCTATTCTTTAACAATTCTAGGTGTATGGAGTTGTGCATTATCATCTTAAAAGATGGCATTTCCCTCCAGAAACTGCTTTTGAGCCATAGGACAAATTTGGTTCCTCCAAAATCCTAAATAGTCTTGGTTAATTCTTTCCTGAAGGCAAATCATTGGCCCAGCAAATTTCGAACTGTCACAGAACTCCTCGCATGTGCAACGCTTAAGGGAAGGCAGTCTGGATGGACTGATTCTTTTGACTGTCTCCTAACATACACTTGTCTATAGATCGGAAATAGTGTAAATGTTGATTCGTCAGAGAAAATCACACTTTCTCACTGCTGTAGGGACCAATTCTAGAGGCTTCTACATCACTTTAAATGGTTTAAAAATTTATCTTTGAGAGCAGAGGTCTTCTAATTGCAGATCTGTTGTGAAATCCAGATTTGTGCATCTCCCGGTAAGCAGTTTCTGTGGAAATTTGGTTCAGAAGGTGTTCGTTGAGCTCTATGGTAACTTTATGAAGCGATATCTTGCGATCTTTTCAAACAATTCTATTAGAGTCTGTCGGTTTCTCGCGGGCAACTTCGATTTTCGGTCTGACCTGTGCTTTACTGAGGGCATTTTTACTTCACTTTCAAAAGCAGTCATTACTTATGAGACAATACTTCCTGAAACACCAAGCGTTCGGGCAATTTCTCTCACACTAGCGCCTGTCGTACGAGCATCAACAATATCGCCTCTTTAAAATTCTGTGGTCCGCCATTTTTATACGGTTAAAACCACTTAAAAAATTATATAAAATTATTTTAAATAAACATATCAAATAACAAAAATAATAAAACTAAAAAAACATTAAAATATGTAAAGTTTTGATTAGTTATAACATATTCGAAAGCTGTGAAGGCAAAAAAAGAATTATTTTTAAGATGTATTTCTCATTTTTATTTGTTAAATTCTAACAAACAATTAGCGTGATTTCGTAATATCTAAACGAAGTAAATACTTTAAATAAAAAGATTGTTAAGCTTTTCTTATAACATCTTTCCAACATTTAATATTTTTGGAAACTACTTGATTTCCAAAAGTATTATTGTTCAAAATAAATTCTAACGCTATTTAATATTTTTGTCAACTACATGTTTTCAGAATGTATCGTTTCCAAAATAAACTCCATAGACAAAACATTGGTAGTCATTTTGACGCAATGTCTCTGTCCGCGTGTGGAAATTCTTTTCTCCAGTTACGAGTTATGCTCTGGGACAAAAGAAAAAAGAAAACTCAATGAATAAAGAAAGTTGTTGATAAATAAATTCTAGTTTTAATCCTTTCTCATCCGAAAAGTAATAAGATGCGCCATCGTACATAAGTATAAGGGTTTCCTGTATGTAGGGCTTAGGTAACTCAAAAATTAAGTTAGTAATTCTTAAAAATTAAAAGACTTTTTTTGGGGGGGGAGATTGGTTTCTATTATTATAACAATTAGCCAACAAGAATGTGGGAAAAGATGTATATTTCGTATGTCTAATCTGGAACAACTTTAGACAATAAAGTGTAAATTTGTCTTTTCTCATACGATTAATGTCAGACGGTCTGAAGCTAAAGTGAAAGTAGAGCTCTCCTTTTTCAGTGTGACTTTTCAGGATATTTAGGATTTCATTAGTAATGCTCTAATCTCATTTTGCCTAACCAATGTTTATTTAAGTATGCATGACAAAGAAGGGGGAAAAAAGATTTTTTTATGAATAAAAATTACCCGGCGGCATCTGTAGTAGATTGGCTTAGCCTTAATATGTAGTTTCAAAAGAAACTGATTTGTATTAGCTTTTCCTTGATCAAAACCTTCATTAAACAGCCGAATTGTAGCAAGAAATGCATTCTTAAATTGTTTTATTAATTTTATAGAGCTGTTTGAGAATACCCCCCTCTTAAAAAATAGAATTAAAAACTTCATCAACTGATTCGTGCCATAGTGTTCATTAAGTGTATTTGGCGATTAGTGGGTTCTTTTTATTTCTCGAATATATTCTGAAGCTGTTGGCATCCTGACCCAGGGGTAGCGCATCTTCCCCACAACCGGGGACGAGCAGGATTGTTCTTTGCCCTGTATTCTATCTGAAGTGCGTGCAAGAACCGCTCTCCTCCCCCTGTAAAAAAAGATTGCTTGAAAATCATATGAGCTAGAAGTCAGATTTCTGCCCCCGAGAGCTCGGGGATCTTTTTTTTTTTTTTTCCGGAAGTTACCGCACCTCATTTTTCTTTGTAAAGCGGACACGACGTCATCATATCCTAACGTTCTTGTGATATTCTAAATGTGTTCCTTTATGTTTCGATATTTATAAATTGTTAAAGCGGTGTGAACATAATATCCTTGCATCATATATTAATATTGAAAAGCTAGTTCCATCTAAAATCTTTTGTTTCTGGCATGATTTAAATTCTTTGATTCAAATATCTCTTATTACTGTGGCATGGAATTTTGGAAAAGGAATGCTTTCTCTGGATTCGTCCTCGATGTCTGTCTGAACTCCAAAATTATCTTCTAATTGCTTCAAAAAAGGATTATTAATCTATCTGAATTAAACAACTCATGATATGAGAGTGTTAAAATAAACCTGATAAATCATCAAACGTTGAGATGTTGAATCCAACATACCGATCTTCACTCATTACAGCCCATATCCATTCAAATGTCAGACTGCTTTCACCTCGAGCCTTACCTTTCCCATTCCCAAAGAACACGCAAACCGAAACTTCCCTCTGCCAGACAGGGCAATGGCGTAATAAGTGTGGATTGCCGGCTCCTTTTATTAGAAAGGCATTCTTGACTACCCCTCCCTCCCGACGTCCTTGCACCAAAACTTTTAATACCGGGGCGGCGAAGCTCGTGGTACATAGAGAAAAGGAACGAAGAAAAATCGCAATCCCAGGACAATGCTGATGTCGGGCGCAAAGAAAAAGCGGGATCCGTGGAACGATCAATATACTCCCCATGTCGATAGATGAACCCCCCCCCTCCTGCCCTCTTTTCCACATGCCGTGAATAGTTAGGGATATTCGTACTTTTCTTATTATTAGAAGCGCCTATATAAATGTAAAGTCTACAGGCAGGAAGCATGCAGCCGTGCCATAAATTAAATCTCGACTGAGTTAATTTAGTCTCGAGGTACTCTTTTAAAGAAGGAGGTTCAATTAATTTGGTTATTTTTCAAAAGTAGGCCCCTTTGTGAGCGGTAATTATTAACTGTATTCTGGTTTGGATTTGTTTGAGGAGTCACACAGTGGCGTGTTGTTGAGACGGACGGCAAATCAACGTTTGCTTTCTTTTCCTTTTGAATATTTTAAATTGAATAACGGATATTCTGTTGATTTCTTTCTACTTTTTAAAATGGGAATCGGGAATGATTCTAATTGTGATTACTGAAGGGCTTGATTGGGGAATTGGATCAGATCGTTTGTAGAAGGTGCTATCATTTTTGAATCTGTGCTTCTAGAGTTTTATGAGCGTTTGTGGATTCAGCTGATGCTAATTGTGGTCTTGAAACTTGATACCGAACTTGTGTGGGTGGAAATAACAAGAGGGCAGCTATTTTTGTATCATTGTTACGGGAATTTCATGGGAAATCTTTCGTCTCTGTTTGACATCAATCATGCAGTTGAATCAATTGTTAGAAAATTTATAACATTAAATAAAAGAATACGCGTATCTATTTATTGTATTAACAAATCTGAAATTGCGGACAGTAACAGTATGAAATGTGTATGTTACCGTTAAAGTGTGTAGTACAGGTATTTCATGAAATAACTAGACCATTCAGCTAAAGTAACTATCAGGTGAAAATTTTTATACTAATGATAGATAGTTAAAGTGAAAATTAAAAGCAATTTCAAAATTATTTTATAAATTAACTGATCATAAATGTATAAAATGTCTCAAAAGCACTTTATTCCTATTGCGGATGATTAATTGAAAAATAATAAGGAAAAGCAATTGATGTAATTTCTTATTTCTCCTACTGCTAAAGTTAGTTAAACAGAAAGGAGAAATAGTTATATTTAAGAATTATATATATATATGTAATATGAGAGGCTAAAGCAACTCTATGACTGATTTGAGAAGTGCTTCGTAATTTTGAGTCAAGATTAGAGACCGAGGACTACATCTGAGCTGACATCCATCTCCAAACTTCCACACTATATCAGCGAATTAACATTTGTTCTAGTCGAATTTAACATGCATCTGACCCGCGTCCATTTTACTGACAAACTCGCAAGTAATTTTCTAGATAAAGGAATTAGTACATGGTGAAAAGGAAATTTCTGATAAAGAGTTTAATAAAAATTGTAAGCTTGTTTTAAAAATGCCTTTTATGAAAATGTATATTTTAAAAAGCATGCGGATTCAGACCCATTAGGTGTTTACCACGCCAAAGGATTATTATTTTTTTCTCCTCCTCGATTCTCAATAGATGGAGATGATGACTGAAGACATGATTTTGTGCTGTGTGGTGATTTAATTTTTCATTTCAAAAAGCATTCAGTTGCGCTTTTTTTTTTTGTTGCTTTTATACGAGGTATGCATAAAGAAACCGTCAAAAAAAAAAATTCATCGAAAGAAATACCGATCTCAAAAGGTTCTATAATCTTCACATTTATGATTCTGAAAAATACATTTTTGGAGTTATTAAAATGCGATACGTTCGATGCATTTGGTATTTTTTTTCCATTCCAAATTTGTAAAGTTTTGTCAGAATTTTGGTGAAATGCGTTGAAGAGAAGTCAGTCTTTTGGTGTACATACGAATACCACAAAACCCTAAGAACTGTATGGATGAAATTTATCATATGGATATATCTTAAGAATTGGGGATGTATAGTCAGTTTTGGACCAGATCTATCAAAATGGGGCAATTCATTAGTTTATGTATTTGTACACTGAGGTAACAAAAGTCATGACATTCGTTTTAATAACGTGATGGACATCCTTTAGCCCGGTGAAGTGCAGTAACTCCAAGTATCGTGAACTCAACAAGTCGTTCAGTTTCGCCTGCCAAAATATTGAACCATGTTGTATACAGAGAGATCTATAATTGTTAAAGTGTGGCCGGTACAGGGTTTTAAGCAGAGAAGTGACTTCTAAATTATCTTTCATAAATATTCGATGGGAATAAAGAGTTATTTCCATTATCCAACTTGTTGGACTCTTTTCACCCTATAAATAGCTTAAGGAACAATACACACAAAATTTTAGTTAGCGAATTCGTTTTTAAAATTCTGTAATATCATTCGTCGTGACAATCTAATAGTGAATACAATTAAACCTCGCATAACTAGCACTTCAAAATATAAAAAAATTGGTTGTTTAACGAGCGATGTTTCACAAAACGAGTGATAAGAAATCATGCAGAATAGACTTGTATGAGTCTGTCTAGAGTGCTTTTCCCAAGACAATCTTTATATTTTAATGAAGAAGAAGTTTTGGCTAGATAACGCTGTCGAACGCGACTCCGAGGATTTTGAGTATGTATCTGTGAATCCTTAATCAATGAGATTTGGTCTCTGAGAAATATTAAAGGACTAGAGGAGGATGGTAACGATTTAGAATAACTATTATATACACATTGTTAGAGCCCTCTAAAACTTATGGAGATGTAATCTTTATCACACTAAAAAGTTTCTGCAGAAAATTAGGCCTGGAGAGAAGGAAATAACAGACATAACAGAGCACACACACAACCTTCCAGTATAAGGGAGATTTTGAAAGCATATTATATCTTAGGCTGAAAAAGATTGTTCTGATTAGACAATAACTGTGCCCGACACAACTTGCTTTTACGATAATGCTATGTCTCAGTTTCAACACATTTAGAAATATAGACATCTTTAGGCCTTTTTCAGTTGAAATCGTATGCATCATCAATACACAGTATAAAATGAAGTCTTCTGAAAGCGTCTGTATGTTGAAACTACAAAAACTCGAGAACTAGCTGACGGATATTGGAGATACTTATACCATTTTGTAGAGCATTTATTGGGGAAAGTTTTAGAACATTAAAAGCATGTCAAAATAAAAGGGGGGTTATAATTGCGATTTTAATTTATCCACTCATGCACGGAAATCCCAAACTGCGCTTGTGCAAATAGCAAGAGCTGTGGTATGCATACACGTTTCATTTCTTTGTTCACGTCTGATTCAAATCTCATTATGTCCAAAAGATCGAAATCTAACCTTGATGAGTGCCAAAAAGATTCGTTTGTTGCACGATATAGAAAATGAAGAGGAAAGAAACGTTCGGTTAGCGAATATAAGAGAAATAAAATCCAGACTTAAGGAAGGAATTTTTTGATGAGCGAAATAATTGTCTTTCTTAACCTGAATTGCAGACAAAATGAATGCTGAGGAGCGAAATCATCATCTGTTTTTGTCTAGGGACATATCACATTTTTACCTTTTTAGCAGTCTAAATATTTCTAAATGTGTGCTTTAAAAAATTGTTTTGTAACTATTTTTGATGATTTCTTAATATATTTTTATGCTTATTTGATGTACCGATGTCAAATCTTCTGGAGGCTAACTTTAGGTTTAAAGTTAACTTTTTCTTCTTGGATGCTATGCCACGGGCAACGCCGTGTGGGTACTGCTAGTGAATAATAAATTATATTATATTAAATTTGCTTGAGTAAACCGTTAAGACAGGCTTCACTGTACTCACATTGAACTAATGTAAATTTAAATTAATAGAAATATATTTGTTTTAAAGAAACAAAAAAATAAAAGATTGAAAATACGGAATAGAAATACTCAAATCGAATTCTATCGGCAGAAACCATTTATTATAATTTCCCAAACTCCTTCATTTCTATTCTTTAAACTATGTTAACTCGCTGTTGAATGCCCTAATCACATTATTTTCTGTTTCCCAAGCTGCATCTGCCGTTGGAACAATTTAGGATACATTATTCCTGTAGCAATCTGAGAACAATCAGGACGGAATGAATGACTTTTCAAGCATTTTATTTCAACGATTTATGTTGCCATTCGAATGATTTACATATTTCCAGTCTATTCAGTGCATTTCTTTTCTGGAAATACTTTACTGAATGGTTTTTCGCTTATTTTGTTCATTCATCCTTTTTATTTTAAAAGTGAGATAAATTCAAATACTCCCTTCTGTACTTCCGATGTTGGAAAAGTGCCAGATCATTTTTATTTTTATTCCGTTGCTCATACTTTTAAAATTTGAGAGACTTTTTTGATCAAAGAAAATTAAATCTGCTGCACTTTTGATTTGGATTAATTTTTTCGCGTTGACATATAACATAGTTTCAATTTCCTTATTGTAAATAATTCACATTTATAATGGTGGCTGCAAAACTTGTGTTTCTTCTCGAAATTTTTCAGACAGTTTCTTTTTCAATTCCTACTATTAGTTCACACTCTTCCTATCTCTTCCTAAATATATCTTGTTCAAATCTCCAATCGTTAATAAAATACTTTTTGTTCATCGACTCAAGTTCATATACATTTTTTTAAACTTTTAGCGGATGACCCTGGATGTAATTAATTCAATTATGTAATTAATTCATTAATTAAATTCATTTAATTTTCTATACTCTAATGAGAGTTTTAGCAGTTTGTAATGAAAATGGAAATCAGTAGGCAGTTGCTCAATCGGAAAATGCAAGGATTTCAGTATTTTTCACATAAAGGGGAAGAATACAAGTTTAATTCTTGCGAAAATCAATAATTTCTTTGATAAATTATTTATAATATCTCCAATTATTTAATAAAAATTAATTTAAAAAATTTCTTTTCTGATCTAAGTAGAAATTGACTTTATCTCTCTCTCTCTCTCTCTCTCTCTCTCTCTCTCTCTCTCTATATATATATATATATATATATATATATATATATATATATATATAT
>JAOUZG010028648.1:763725-786238 GCA_026289955.1 Argiope argentata | reverse complement strand
ATATATATATATATATATATATATATATATATATATATATATATATAGAAACTTGTTTCCAGATTATTTCGTACATTTAAAAAACATTGAGGTAGGGTGAGATGGATATACAATCCTGACTAAAAGGATTTCAGCATAATTTATTTTTCAACGCGATTCATCATTACTTATATATATAAAGTATACAGAAAGTATACAAAAGTAAAACTTCAAACTCGAGATTTTTTTTTTTTTTTAATTTTGAAACCTACCTGAGTTTGAAAAACACATTTTTGAAAAGTGTTCGTCCGTCTATCTGTATGAGATAAAAGTAACTCGAAAGTTTTGAGCTAGACAGATGAAGTTTGGTGTACAAGGTTAAAAACTTTTATATATTTTTATCAAATGTTGAGCAAAATCCATTCAGAAGAAACCTGTCTGTCCGGCTGTTCACTTATAAATTAGTGTGATTATTATAGACAAAGAGAGTTAGATTATAATTTTCTGCCAACAGATTCAACCTTTTCAGATGACGAGGATGACACCCGAGCTTACACCCGCCTCTTCAGCACCACACAAAAAGGAGGACGTTTGACCTAAGTAAATTTAAGATGCAAAAAACTCGCTTACACGATGTTTCTTCGGGTATTGAACCTGAATCGTGAGGTTCTGAAGCTGAGATCTTAATACCAGACCACCTCAGACTGGAACTATGATTTAAAACCCTAATATAGTTGAGGGGAGGGGGTTAAAAATGTAATACAATATATTTAAAGATTTTTTTTAGTGGAAGTTTGTTACATCTAATCTTCGAGAGTGAAAAAAGTTTTTTAAAAAAAACCCTCACATTCCTAAAGCTTTAAAATATTGAGAATAACTCTTAATTTAGAAAACTATCAAATCAAAACTAAGTTTTCTTTAAAAAATAAACAAAACCATGAAAGATTTCAAAGATTGAAAATGGAAGGAAAAGGTTAAAAAAGTTTATTCAGACTTGAATATTCGAGAACAATTGGTCAAGAGCCAAACACGAATTACAGAAAGCTACGCTGTTAAATAGAAAATGTGAAAGGAAACCAAATCTAGGCTTTCCGATCTGTCAATTAGTCATGGGCAGGGAACGAATTTTGACGTTGTCGACGGCATAAAGCGGCTCAGCCACATTTAATGCATCTTTTACATGTTAAATCATTTTCAGCATTTTTTCTTTATTTTTATTGTTTATTAAAATCATTTCCATAGTTAATTTAAGTCTGATTTCAAAAAATGAACTTAATAAAAATAAACACGAAACAGCAAGATAAAATAATGTAAATGATGTAGTGTTGCAAATAGCCTTAGTAAACGAGCCACCATTGCCACTCGATTTTCTTCATCACAATTGTATTTCAAAAGAAACCTTAACGCTCATTATATTCTTTGTTTAATCGGTGTTCAAAGTTTTATGTAGAGTAAGGGATAGATTTTTATAAGAGAGTATGTAATAAAGTTTCATTAAACTATTTTTCCACCCCCCCCTCCTCACCCCCAACTTTTCCTTAGGTTCTGGTGCTTTAAAGACTAAGTATAAATCGTAGCTGCATCTCATGAAACTACAACATCTATGTAAATTTATGTAAACTACATCTATGTATCAACATCTATGTATGCATCTATGTAAACTACAACTAGAATATGCCTCTGCACACTTATGAAAAAAGTAAAAAAATGTTTGGTAGAACGCCAAATTTTGGTGTTAGAATTTCGGAAAATAGGAAGACGAATCGCATGGATAAGTTTGAAAAAATGAACGATAAGGACAGATTGGCGAGTATATTCATATACAGACACATGAATCGTTGTGAATTAAATAAGTTTGACGCAAGCATAATGTTTATATATTAAGAACTGTAAAAGGTATAATAATATAAGTTATTTAAGAATTTTATTTAATCATATAAACCTACAACGAAAAGAGTATCCTAAAGAAATTATCAGGAATATATCTTCTTTCGATTTTCCCGTATACTAACAAAAATGGATGAGTTTTCCAGTCTTAAAATTGGATTCAAACGTTGACCAAGATATTCAGTTTTTATATCTTCAGAAATACTTCAGTTTAACCTACCTCGAACCTCAGTTCTACCTACTTCAGTTGAAAGATCTTCAGTCTTTTATGGAATTTCCACCACTACTAAGTTCGTAAAGTCATCCCACATGTAGTAATCGGTCGTAATAGCAACCAAAGCGCACAAAGTTGTCAGGGAGTACTCAGCTGGAAGATGAAATATTCGTACAGTCTCTCCAAATGCCTGCAATTCTCCACTGTCTCACCGCTCACTACTACACGGCTGTAAACTCCTTACATGACTCGAAGTCGGGGGTGATATGACCATTAGACGCCTATGCAAAACTCCCAAAAATATAGCAAGGCACTCATTTTTTGCATATTCTATGTAAAAGTTAATAGAAGGTTAGAAGTTAATTAGTAGTTAAAAAATATTTTAGATAAGTAGCAATTTACTGTGAAAATTTCATTAAATATAATAATGTATGAACATGTATAACCTGCTAATCAATGTACATTTACACAAATAGGGGAATTAAAACAGGTACAACTATTCTTCATTATAGGATCTATCATAATCGTAGCTTCACCTTAAATATAAAAAATTAAGATATAATTTTTTTATTTGATGTTTTGTTTTGATTCAGCTAATTGTTTGCACTTATTTGTTCCTAATATCTTCTTTAACCACTTGACATACGAATTTACTTAACTTTCTAATTAGATCACTCATCCTATTTTGGTAATTTATTGTTAATTTAATTTTTAAAAAAATAATACATGGAGCATTTGGGATATCAAATCGTTTCATATTGATTTTTTCGTATTTAAATACTTAATTCTGTGGCTTAATTGCAAACTTGAAAATAAAAATTTAGTAATTCGATGCGCGTGTCAGACACACCATTGTATGCGAAGTGGTTAAATAAGTAAAAAAAAAATTGTGTGTGTGCTTTCGAATCGAGCAAATAATTTCTGCTCTGATTAAATATTTTGTAAAAATGCTCATTTTATGCCTCTTACATAATTGACTGCATTTTGATGCATCAATTACTCTTCCTGAAAAATTGTAAACACTGGAAGAAAAATTTCTACGTTCAATATTTTGATCCGGTTATATTTCTCTAATTTTTTCAGTTGTCTATTTGAATATTTCATTTTAAATTTAATTTAGACTGATCAAGATACTTATACTGATCGAATTTTAATTAAAATTTTTCAAACGGTCCCAAAAAATATTTTTGTTTTGTTGATCCACAGCCGATCTAACCAAAGAAGTTGACACTGTCCGATTTGGATAGGGTACTAAATTACTAAATCAAGAATCATGAACATTATATTTATAGTATTATTTTGTATTAACTCTTTCATTTTAGTTTGATTTGATTTTTCCCATTTTATTACTCGTCAAATGCAATCGAAATAAAATAAATGTGCAAAATTCAATATTATTATTTTTCATTTCAATTTATAGCTTTATTAAGGTCATTGATTTTGATTCGGCTGGCATTAGACAAGAACAGGAAAAGTCGGGGAAGGTTTGTGAAATATTTTAACATTTTATTTGTTTGCTTATGTTTTATTTTTCAGAGAGCGCGCGCGAGAGAGAGTAGTTGAGCGAATTCTTTTTTAGACGTGTGGATATCCAGTAACTGCTCTCTGAGCGCTTTGCACTTTTGCGATTGTTTAACCCTTTGCACTCCGATGGTGCCTCTGACTCACCATTCAAGATTGTACATCATTTTGACTTTCCATTTTTTTATTTTTCAAATTTAATTGCTAAAAACGCCTACATAATGGTTAAGAGATTTAGATTCATTTTTCAGAGAAATTCGACTTAAAAGAATTGTGTATATTTATTTTTCATAGCTATAAACAAATCTTTGTATTAGGCGAATAATTATGCATCTAATTATTTTTCGGAGTGCAAAGTGTTAATAACGATATGCAGCTTGTGTGTTGTTTGTTTCAAGTACTACTTTGTATTTTTCCTATCTGTGTTTCCTTCAGGGATTTTCATGAAGTATATACAGAACAGAATGTTCCATAATAATATTATGTTTAAAATCGTTTTCATAGCTTTATTTTGTGTTATTGTGATATTGATTTGGCTGATATTCCTTATTATACAGAGAAATTCCGAGTGGATTTGGTTAGTCCAAAATAAAAATTTGCTATTTGTCTTATATGTGTAAAGAAGAAAAGAATATGATCTCCTTTAGTTTGAGCTAAAAAAATCATCAATGTTTTGGATGATGTGAGTGTGAATAAAGGACATTCATTGCCAAATTATTACGATTTATTTTAGCATTCTTAAAAAAACACTTATTTATTTGAATACAGTAAAATCTGTAGAAATGAATAATGGACACTTGACGAAAGAATTTCTTTGAGTCTTGAATTGATTCCTGTAGATAATATTTCAGTTTTATTATAAAATGGAGTTTGAAATAGAAATGCGAATGAATTGATACATGATATCAATGTTATACCCATAGGTGTCTGCACTAATTCAATTACTTTAATCCCTAAGTATTAAAAAAATGTTCTAAGGTATTTCTTAGAGTGAGTGGGCGTTCCTTTATTATTTCTCAAGTAGGTAACGGAGACATGTAACAGAAGTGAACTCTAACGAGCAGAGAGATCCGAGAAAGCTTTCTTCGAGTAAAATGAGGAGCCAATTGAGACGACCTGAAAGCGAGTATTTTCGAACTTTAACGAAATGCAGGGAGAGGGGGGAAGGAGAGTCTATATATGTAGTGGCTTGTAGAGCGCCTCCAAGGCAAAGGGGATAGTAGTGTAATATTGCTTCTAAAATTATTGCCGAGATTCTCATATGAATCGGGTTACCTAGACGACCATTTCTAGTAGTTCAGAATTTCATTTCGTTGTAAATACAGGGAATGTGGAGGGCCTTCTTTCTGTATCTTGGAAAGATTCTACAAGGAAATTTAATAATAGTTGGGAAATATCAATTCCGGGAAAAATAGTTGCAGTTATATGTCATTGGTTGCACTTAACGAAGTGCAATAATAGAATCAGTTTTATGGAAGTGTAAGGATCTTTTAGAAATAAACAAATCTAGAATAAATACAAATACTCTGTGAAATGTAATAGTTAATTTGCATACAGACGAAAACAATAATAATAAATAGAATAAAATAGGAAATTGAAATCTGCTGTTTCACATTTCAAGTTATCATGTGAGAACATTATTTTTTTAAGCTCTTCTGTGTCTTCATCCATAGCAGTCAATAATCAGTTTAAACTTTTTTGAAAAAATAACGTGACTGTTAGATTATGCACGCATGTAGTATATTGATTGCATATAACACTGATTTTTTCCCCTCCATCTCAAAATCGTGCGTTCTAAAATTTTATTTGAAAAACTATTTTTTCATTTAAAAAAATCTGATTTAAACTGATTTTGAGTGACGGCATCATTATTGTGCCTGTAATCTTTAGATAAGCGATAGTTTTTTTCCATCTTATATATATATATATATATATATATATATATATATATATATATATATTCGCGTTTATTCCCCTTTTTTTCGCGTTTATTCCCCTTCTTTGGATGATAATTCCTTATGCCCTTTCCCATTATTGGCTAGACAGGTGAATCAGGTACACTGTGGACATTTTCTCTAAATTGTAACTATTTGTTGGGGATATGTCGCCAAATGTGATAACCTTCTCAATCATTTTTTTTATAAATCTAAAGGCAAAAAATTGATGCTTCAAAAGCGATAAATCATCAATTTTCTGTCCTTTCATTTTGAGATTCCAACCTCCCCCCCCCCAAACTAAAACTAAATCATGTTCTCACATTATAATAACAGAAATAAAAGCATAAGATTTTATAGAAGAAATATATTTATACATACAGAAGAAGAAGAATGCGGCTTCAAAATGACAAAATTCCTATTCGTCCGTTTGATTTTGATATTGCGATTGTTATGGAAATACAGAATTAAGGAAATATTACGATCAATTTCATTTATTACTTCATAGCTAAAACAGATGGAATAAATATTTTCTCCCTTGGGTTATTTGTTTCTGTATAAGAATGTCATCTAAATAAATTTAATTAAATTTAAAGTGCAGGTGATTCAAAAGTTCGTTAACATGAAAATTCAATAATTCATGGAATAACGTTGGTAGAGAGATAAAAATTGACGTAACGTAGGGTTTTATTGAAAAAATAAGACTTCAAAAGGAAGTGGGGGTGTGACGATTTCTTGTCTTAAGATTTATGGATCAACGAAGATCATTTCACACTTCGAAAGTTTGCCATCTTCCACAACTGAAAAATTTGGACTGCTAAAAGTCCAAGCACTGTCGTTTAAATCTCATGATATTGCGATGGTGGTTACCCACAGTCACAAGTCTACTGCTATCGTCCAGTATCATTAGGGGGTGTTAAAAGACAATGTACGACGACAATTTCTCTATGCTGTACAGTATTCCTCACAGCATCATTCCTTCCACTACAGGAATTAATTGCGAATGATGGGCAACATGTTATAAAGAACATAATTTTTGCTAAAATCCAATTGTTATGCTCATTATTGCTTTTGTAATCAGATGAAGGGCCATCTATTGGGCGTTTTTTGCCGTTTTTTATTTTATTGAAACTTCACATTATTTCAAACATGTGTGTCAATACTTACCTGACTACCTTCATTATTCCGTGAAAAAGTATATGCTCAAATGTTAACGGGCTTTTGAATCATCCAGTTTTTTTCACCGTATGGCAATGCAACTAAACATTCTTAATCAATTCCTTTTTAAATATCTAAATTATCTTTTTAACTCATAATACATTATTATTATTATTATTTGATTTCATATTTTACGTACAAGATTTAGGTTCACTCTCACTGTTTGATATGAGCTAGTTTTATGACGCTGTTAATATTTTCTTTTAGCATACAAATCTAGTTTTATTCCATTAGGAAGGTTTAAAATTTGCATTTCTCTTTTGTAAAATCTTGAGATTTTACCAAATTAGTTCAATTTATACAAGTGTATTCTAGAGAATCATTGAACAAAGATTTTTACTAAATTAATTGTTTTAACTAACTACCCTAATTTACTATGATTAATTACCCTCATTATGTTCCCAATCACTCCAAAATTATGAGGATATTAGAAATACCTGCATTCGCTTGTTAGCAGTGTAATGAACTGACTTGAAGAAATTGCTTTTGAAATGGGTAAGAAACTATTGCTTATTGCTTCAGAATTTATTTTACTACTTTTTCCCAATTACGCTGAACTAATATATTTCAATTGAAAAATATTCAATTTTATGGGATATCGCATATGAATTATCGTAAATATTTAATACCCGTAATTTGGAGTAATTTATAATCATTCTATACTGAATTTTCCAAGAAAATATCTTATATAAGAGAACAAAGGACTGAACTCTATGAAACAAGAGAAGAAAATTTCTAAAACTTAGAAATGTACTTTAGAATGAGTAAAGATGACAAGTTCAATTTAGTATTAAAAAGTACAGATTTCACTTCAAGGACAATTGAACGTTCGATGTCCTTTTCTCTCTGAAAAGAAAAACTCTCTTTCAATCGTAGTATATCACACATAGGCTAGTTCAACCCACTCTGAAGCACAATGATAAAATCTGAATGCTGGGAACGAAGCAAAAGCATTGGCGGGAGCTACAAATGAGTATTTATAAGGCCATCACTGGCCACAGTACAAACCTTCCTGTGGGAAGTAAGTTTCGTCATCGGCAGGGGGCATTCGACCCTACATCATTTCTGTAACCATGCAGGTTACGGCAATCTACACCAATGCTATAGATCTCATCCCGATAAGATTAATCATAAGACTTGAAAGAACAGCTCTTATATGGCTCTCAAAAAACACTAAAAATTTCTGAATTAACCTCTGAAAACTTTTGATTTAATCAATTTAGTATTCTTCAGATCTGTTATATTCTTTTGATGCAGCTAATTTTATCAATACCTCAGACTTACGAATATTGGATCTTCATTCCGGTATCTTTAATATGATTGATCTACATATGCAAAATTGTTGAAAAATATAGCATGCATGATTCAAAATAAGTTATTTCCTTCGGCTCCACAGCCCTCATTTCTTATTGAAAATTATCAAATCATCCACACTTCTCTTTCAGCAACACATTTTTTTCAAAAAAATTTTCTTTCCTCATCATCAGTTTATTAGTTTTCTTTTTTAGTTGGACATCAAACAGTATCAAATCCTTATTAATAAAACCGTTCATTCTTAAAAGTTATTATCTAAGAACTAATTGTAAATTCTATCAAAATGTCTCTTACTGTTTTACCATAAAGCAAGAAATATTGATACCGGGATGGAATTTCGCAGCTTTCCTAGAATTAATATCGTTTCTTATCATATGATAAACTATTCAAATGAATGGTTCGAGAAAAGCAAGGCTTTGTTATTATAAAAAAATGTATTCGTAACACCCTGCAAGGAAAATTATCTGGATTAATTAAGTTTGCTATTCTGTTTCTCCAAGAAATAGTAATGAAAAGTGGATTTTAGCTAATAATCTTTATATCCTGCAGATCTAAGAAATTATAGTTTTGCAATGCGCCTTGAACTGGATTATTGATAAGGAAGAAAAAATGACTGAATGATCATGGGGGGGGGACATAATTGGAATAAATAATGATACTTAAAAAAAGTTTCACTTTTTTTAGCATGGCTGAAACTAAAATAAATAAACGTTAGAAACTGACTATAGTAAAAGTAGGAAAGCATTTTTATACCTTCAGCGTTTTGTATTTTTCATAAAGGCGCACATGCTTCCATGTTTATTCACCAAGCGAACTAATTATCCACCAAATGCTATAAATGATAAAATGTCGTATCCAAAAATAACATTAAGAAGCCGTAGGTCATCTCTCTTTCTCTCCAACTCGCCACAATGCACAAGGATAGATAATACTGAATGATCGCCACAACAGCAACACTGGCAGAAATTGTACTTGAGTCCTAAGGGCCATTACCGATCACGGTAGAACCCTTCCCTAAGGAAGAACGTCATCGATGGGAGGAACCAGACCCTCATCTTTTCGTGTATTCTCCAGGGGGCGAGAATCAATCAATATGCCGGAAGATTCTCATCCTCAATTAAAGGTGTACCTTGTGGGGAATTAAGAAGTTGTAAATTGTATAATTATAATATTCATTTAGAATGTATTTGTAAAAACAAATAAACAAGCTTTTGCGAGAATTTTTATTGAAATTTGTAGCAACTAAGGTACAAAAATTTGCTTAGAAGACAATAATTTTTCTTTCATTAATAAAAATTTAAACTCCAATAGAAAATTAAAAGCAATTATTTTTTTATTCAAATTTATTGTAAATCATTTGCAGAAGGAATGCATGTGAAAAAAAAATCCTACCATTAATTTTTTATTATTTCTTTTATTTCTTTTTCTAATCTATTTTAACTGAACTGTTTTCCTTGCTATCTTAGAAACGCACGAATGCGAAATCTAAGTTTATGTTACGATTGGGGAATCTTCAACTAGGAAACTTGATACATTCAGAAATATTTTTCAAAATCTTTAGAGAAAGATTTCGATACATTTCATACTCCTCTGAAATTTACAGTTAAACATTTTTTGAACGCACGCAAGAGATTTGAATAAAATACTTGTGAGACCAACATTTTATATTTAAAGTAGCAATGAATTTCCAGAAATATATACTTAACAATTGTTTTTATTCTTCTGTAAACCAAGCTCATAAACCAAATAAAGTTATTGCTATCTCTGAAAATTTGTCTTAAGAATTTGCAGCAATTTCGAACTTTTAGAGTTAGCGAATTTGAGGAAAATCACTTTTGAAATTGTGTCCTTTTTCATATTTATGTTTATTAATAAATGCGAGAAAGTAAAAAAAAAAGCAAAACATTTTATGAATGAAATTTAATGTGTCGCTCTTTATCTCTATTTACAAATTTAATTAGATTTTAAGAAGTAGCATCCAATGTGAAAAAGTATATATCTTAAATAGTCTCATTGAATATTTAAAAAATTGTTTTCTTCTGATAATAGTATCCAATATCTTATAGTGAAACCAATTTTTATATGTATAATATACAAAGAACCAAGGCCTAACGTGGACTCGAACCCGGAACACCCGGATCACGGGGAAGACGCTCTACCCCTGTGCCAAGACGCCGTGAAAATGCGGGCTTTGCATATAAAAGAAGGGAAACAGCCAAACTGAGCAGTTTTCTTTGCATTGATAAAATCCTAATGATTGAATGTTTGATACGCCCGAATAAAGTCTATACTTTTTTGTCTTTCCAGCATATTTTCAGTTGTACAGATGTTTCGGAAACTAATTTTTTTTCGCGTATCATCTTTTCACCCATTTTTTAAATAGTATGTTCAACAAATTTGAGACCTTTACACTAAGAAATTTGCTGTATAGAGCGCTCATAGAAGGTGTGTTCTAATTTTGATCACCTTGTAAATCAGTGAGATAGATAGTTTTGTTACATATTTTATTCTCACTGACAAAAGTTACTAACCCTCTTCTGATACCATGAACATACTATTGGGTTTGAAACGTAGGTTTGGATTCAAATCATGGGTTTCCGGTTACATCGTCATTCTTACAAACCAAAAAGTCTTCTTATAAGCCATGCCATTACTAGACATCATTCTTATAATCCATGATGTCTTCATGGAGCAGTCCAGCTCATTAAAGCATCTTTAAACTTGTTGCCTGGTAGGAACAGACAAAATTTACCATCAATACATTCCATGAAGCCTCCTACTTGTTAAAATTAGTGAAATCTTGTATTCCGACGTCAGGAAGAAGCAGTTGGGCTTTGCTAGCTTATCTCTAAGAGACTGAGCAGCAGATTTTGCTAACTGCCAGAGTCGAAAATCTGACCACTATCGTTCAAAACGAATTCTCCAACAGGCATTAAGTACCACCTTCGAGAGATCAAGGTGTGTAAAATCTCCTTTCTATTGAGTAGATTATATTGTTCCATTTAAAAAATGAATCTTGAATTTTGGAATTTATACTTCTTCATTTATATTTTTACTTCATAGGTGCATGCGGCCCCAGGGATCAGAAAGGTGCCATAGATTAGCTCGGAATGGATAAAACCCTTCCACACATCAGAGGAGAATTGCCACCCCTACACTGGAAGACTTCCTTTTAATAACGAATGTCTCTACATATTGTTTTAATCTGTAGTGTAGTTACCCAGCACTATTAATTCAATCACCGTAAGAGACCGTTTTACGATCAATCTTGTGTGTGTGGATCAGATGCCGAATTAATGATCCCAGAGCTTTGAGATGAACTTCACTACCATTTGGTGACTTTGACGACAAAATAAATAAAATCAGAAAATTTAGGAATTTTGGCGATGCAGCTAATAGTTAACGAAACTTTTTGATAGTTAAGGACATTCTCTTCCGTGCCTCAGGAAAGGTCGTATGATCGAGCTGGTGGCAGTATTTGGAATTGAACTCAGGTTCATATTTGAACGAGCTTCTCTTCTTGAGCACTTCGAGCATCTTGTCATTACTGCGCGGTGTTGCGGTGTTTGTATAATTTTGTTTGCGAGAAGTGCTACTCTGTATTGCTTGTGTGTGTCTTGGCTGTGACTTTGTTGTCTGCGTATTTGTGACTTCGTGTTTAATAAATGCCGTCGTTCCTTATTGAGGCATGCTGATTGTTTTTCATTGTCTCCCATTGCAAGCGAATCCAGTGACTTTACTTACTTTGTGGATTTGGAGTTTTGCAAAAATATTGTAATCTGGTCTTACAGGTTGTATTCGGTACTTTTTCATTTTGTCAGTTTTCGTTAAGAAAACCATAAGGTGAGAAGTCTAACACATTCTATGATTAATAACAACGCTTTGTTTCACGAGAAAGCTCAAAAGTAGGAAAAGTTAAGCAATAAATACAATCGAAAAATATACAAAGACAATATTTTCAGGAAGGAAATCGCAATTTCAAAATATTACTAGAATTCAAAGTGCACAGCTAGAGAGCTCTCTCGACTCTCAACACTGCAAAGACAGATTTTACGCTTATAGCGTTTAGGAATAGTCTGTCTGATAAGGTATTTTTTTAAATCTTCGAGACCCAGATTTTAATAGAGATATTGCCAACATTATTGCATTTTGTGAAGTCTTCACCAATGTCATCCAAATTGCCAAATTTATCACTAGGTAGCCAAAATCCTAAGCAAATGCCCTAACATTTATTTATCATCCACTGAAATCTCTCTCTCTCTCACTTTTTACTAAAAAACTAACTGGGGAGAAAAGCAATATTACAAAACCATAATGACATGTTATTGCAGGAAAAATAAACTAAAATAAAAAGTGAAAATCAGCATGCTTTAATCTATATTTCTGTTTAAATTTAAAATAGTTGGTCTGAATTTTATGATACAGATTTTATTTCTCCCACATTTTAAAGAGCTTTAAATCAGTTATTTTCGTATATT
This sequence comes from Argiope argentata, assembly GCA_026289955.1. Classification (NCBI taxonomy): domain Eukaryota; kingdom Metazoa; phylum Arthropoda; class Arachnida; order Araneae; family Araneidae; genus Argiope; species Argiope argentata. The sequence continues at coordinate 773,693 of JAOUZG010028648.1, read as the reverse complement.
TTTTAATATGAATTAATAAAGATTATCCGTTACTAAAAATAATTGTGATTCGAAGCGTATTTACTTTGATTTTTCGACTTTCTTTGCTCTAAAAGTAATTGATAAAGCAAATAATCATTCTTTCTTTCTTAATTGACAGCAAAAATAACCATGGCAACCATTGTGTTCCAATAATAAATATGTACATAAACCATTATAAAGGCTATAATCGTTTGTGTTGCAGAAAATTTCTTTTCCCCCTTTGTTTGGTATATTTAGATAGTTTTATGAAATTATTTTGTTACTTTTTGGAATGAAAACTGTACCCAGAAGGGGAATTTTTAAAACAAATAATTCATTGCTTTCATGTGTTGTGTTAATAGTTTCGTTCAATTTTCATTTCAGTTTAAGCTTTATAAAAATTATCTGACTTATTTTATATAAAAAGATAAATTCAATAAAAAAACAATTGCTATAAATATTAGATATCAAAACAATTGCTTATAGATATATTTAATAAAATAAATAATATTTGTATTTAATAAATGTATTTAATAAATGTTTGTGTTGCAAATAATAATATTTGAATTTAATAAAATTAATAATAATTGAATGTAAATGTGTTTAGTAAAATAAATAATATTTGAATATAAATGTATTTAATGAAATAAATAATATTTGAATATAAATGTATTTAATAAAATAAATAATATTTAAATAAATAGTATTTAATAAAATAAGAAGGATTAAAATGAAATCTGTTATGGATATTTCAATGTATCATGTCAGAACATCATTTCTTGAACGGCCAAGCACCACGTGCTCGTGCGATTTAAATTATATTTTTATTAATTTTTATTGTTTCATTGAATGGGTCACTTTAGTATTGCAAACGATCCAAAAAAGCTTTGTCTCGCATTTATTGTTTAAAAAAAGATCACAATTCCCATTTATTTCATTTCATATATCACGTGCTCAAAATAACATTTTTTTAGGTTTTATTTGTTGTAGCCATTAATTTAATATTTTTTAATCAGAGCTTTTGTAAATATGATGTCAACGAGTTATTAATGGCAGATTTTTTGAGATGCTCGGGCAAATAATAAAATTTTTATTTTTCGCCTACGGATTTTTGTTGTCGCCAAAAACCTCATTCTAAAAACAACATCATGTTCTGACATGATAAAAAACAATTGCTAAAAATAATAGACACAAAAAACAATTGCTTATATATATTTTCAATATAAATAATATTTGAATGAAAATGTATTTAATAAAATAAATAACAACATTTAATTTTAATTGGAAAAAAATAACCACAGTGAACATAATGTATCACAAATACATATGTGTAAAATAATTCGAACCTAAACCATTCTACAAAACTGAAGAGTGACCGAAACGAATAATAAACTATTAAATTAATCGTAATATTTATTGCTCCCTATATGGGGCACTTGAGCGCTTGAAATTCTGCGATTCGCCTATCAAACGTCTTCAGCGCCGAAATACGGGACTTAATTCAAAAGTTCAGAGCAGGACCTTAAAAATCGATCATTTTTCAAACATCGGTGACCTTGAACGTTAAACCGGATCGAATTTCGGCTGTGCTCTGAGAATAGTCAACATACTTTCCGCATTTCATCGCTGGCTTATATTTTTAGAAATTCAATGAAACAAAAATGTAATATTAAAAAGACATTTATAGAAAAGCACCATCTTTATATATATAGTAAAAAAACTATTTCTATTTATGTTCTCTAATAAATATTCATAATTTTTATCCGATTTTGATGGAATTTGGCATGCGTGATCTTTAAGGGAGGAAGAAGGTCATTGTCATCATTTCAAAGCAAATATGTTTAATTAAAGTACAAGTTAATTAAAATTAAAATAAGTTTTGAGGATATTTCAACTGCATCATTTGAAAATATTATTCTACGAAAATGGTTTTTAATATCTTAAATTTTTTTAAAAAAATTTAGTAATTAAAATAAAAATTAGTAAAACAAATTTTAATTTTCTCTAATTTTTATAATTTTTAAAAAAATCAATTTAATACAAAATTTTTAAAATTGTTTTTATTATTATTATCACTAAATGCAAACTTAAACTACATGAAAATAAAAACTTTACTTTATAATAACAAAAAAAAAAAGATTCGTGGGTACGTATATGTTGGCGCTTTAGAATCTAGCAGTATGTTATGAACGATAGGAAATACGAAATCTCAGTCTAATTTTAACACCAAAGGAACGTAAGGAGAAATAGTCCCCCCCCCCCAATTTCTTTAGAAAAAAGGAAATGATGATTTGTAAAAGACTAATAGTATGTTTAGAGACCGTGAATTTTCATATAAAAGGTTTGGAAATAAATTAAATCGTAACGGCCAAAAGATTATGTCATAGTTTTTCTTTTTCTTTTACCAACACTTATTATGTCACAGGACAACACCTTGAGGATATTGGTAATTTAAAGATATATTTGAATTTCCAAAACAATCTATCTAATTTATAAGGAAATAAAAATAATCGCAAGGAATAATGATAAAAATTCTTTCAAGGTGGATAGTAAATTGTAAAGATGCGAAATATCAACATTTAAGTATTAGCTGTACGTGTCAATATTAAGTTCGAAGTTCGAATTATCAATATTGAATCCTTTGCACTCCGATGGTGCCTCTGACTCACCATTCAAGATTGTGCATCATTTTGACGTTTTATTTATCTATTTTTCAAATTTAATTGTTTAAAAACATCTACATAACGGTTAAGAGATGTAGATTAATTTTTTAAGGAAATTCGACTTAAAAGAATTATATATATTTATTTTTCATAGCAATAAACAAATCATTGTATTAGGTGAATAATTTTGCTTCTAATTATTTTTCGAAATGCAAAGGGCTAAATAATTTCGATGAAATTTTTTTATACACCAATTCATCGATAACTTTCTTAAAAATAGACAATAAAAAAATTCAGAAATAGACAAATAAAAAAATTCTGAAATCGATAAAAGTTATTTGACAAAGAGGTTCTGAAGGGGTAGCTACTCGATCAATTTACTTTCTAGCGCCGGCTTTCTGGCATAGAGGTAGCGCGTCTTCTCGAGTCCCTTTCCGGGCATGGTTGTTCTTCTGTGTGCTATCTGTGAGATGTGTAAATGTGCCCCTCTGTAAGAAGGAGCTTACAAGCGAATGTAGGGAGTGTGAAGCTAACTCGTACTCTTGGCGCTAGTTGGCGATGCTTCAAAGACAAGAGACGCTCCTTTCGGCTTAAATCTGCTGCTGTATCAGTGGGGGGGGGGGCTTGTCCAATATGGCAAGTGCCATAAGTAAGGACAAAAACAACAAACAAATCGCTTATGTGTCTTCAAAATCCTATATATTATTCCTTTTGCTAACATTTAGTTTTGCAACTTTTCAAAACCTTAGTGATGAATAAATTATTAATAAATAAGACATTTTTTGACACCTGACAATGCAAACTCAGCTCATACTAAATCGTATATATAGTGAAGAGTTTAATAAAAAAATGAAACATCAGAGACCCTATGATTACATGAATCATACCTAATGTTCATTATTTCTGAAACTAATTATTTAATTTCAGATTTATGGGTTTATTTTCATTACGATTATAGTTTTAGTTTAACCAGGGTGATTTATCTTCCCAAAACTTTCTCGCATATTATGTAGTAAGCTTGTCATATCAGAAAACGACTTCAACGGCATTTCTGTATAACAGTTACACCAATCCCATTGGAGTTACGTACATACCATCAAGTACGAAATGTAAAGCAATCACCTCGGATACGAGTAGGAGACTTGGTACTATTACAAGAAGATATACGACCACGGCATATGCAGCAAAGGTGGTGAAACTAATCGATGGTCGGGACGGAAGAATTTGCACCTGCATCCTCCGTGCGAAAGGAAAAGAAATTACCCGTCCAATCCCACTGCTCAAACCTCTGGAGGTTGACCAGGGTGGGGAGGATGTTGCGGCAAGCAAGCCAGCAAACAATTTAGCATAATTACCTTTTGTCCGAATGGCATCACCCGTTTTGTTGTTGTACTAAAATTAATTAGATTTGTAACGTCTACTTTGAAAAGAATAAAATTACATTTCATTAACGTCATCTCCCAAGATTTAATAGAAGCATTAACTTTTATCCTGAATTTAGCATTTTAACTGAATCGATCCTGTCGGTCTTGGTGCAGTTTTCGACCATTATTAACCGGTATGTCGTTAATATAATATCTGAAAAATGAATTTGTGCTTTGCACAAGCTTTTCTCAACTGATCGTAAAAAATTTTGATATAAAACTTCAGTTGTAGCTGAATTTGATGCATTGAAGATATCGCCTTTGCATGTTTCTGAAGATGCAGACCCATCGAAGAACCAACCAGTTGTCGGATCTGGTTCAAAATTTTCCATGTGTCTTCTTTAAAGATGTAAAATCTGTATACCGAATCTTATGTATCCAGATTACATTTGAGATCTTACCTTATTTTGTAATTATAGTGTTAACTTACATTTGAATAACCGGACAAATGAACTTCTTCTAAACAGATTTTACTTAAAAAAATTGATAACATTCTGTAAATTTGGTGAAAATAACGTATGCCAAATTTCAAGTGTTTAACTCAAATCATTTTTCAGTTATTTTTATCCCAAACAAATAGGAAGGTCTAGATCGGCCTTTTAGTTTAGTTTAGTTACATTAACATACCATTGTAAAACAACACTCGAACTATTTCGGGATGGACCTGCTAATTTTGAAGCTCTCAGATGACGAGATGACACTTTAGCCACCACCCTTCACTCCACACCAACGGGAGGTTATTTGACCTGACGGATTTAAACCCTTAACCAGTTTATTTTCCTTACTATCTAATAAGATGACATCTTCAATTTTGGGAATATTTTATTATTTTGATTCAAATGGAATGCTTGACTTATCTACGCATTCGAAGTCATTTTACTATTGAATTATAATTGTTATGACTGATTTATTTTTTGTTTACAGCTATCAAAATTCGATAAATCGATGCATGTACGGCGTACGGGCAAACCGGTTGAGGGGTTAACGTGCAACAGACGCCCTTACACAGTAGTTCTTTGGTGGAATTGGGTATCGAACCGGAATCCCTACAGTCTTCACACCGAGACCTTACCACCAGGCCACCGCGTTCCCTGCTACGAAAGACACATTTCCCAGAAATGCGTTTTTTTAAACTCCTGGTGGTCAAAAACGCGGTTCAAATTTCTTCTCAACAATACGAGAAATTGAAAATATTCGTTTTAATACCATGAATTGTCATTAAATATTGCTTTCCTCTTTAACAGCCGTTTTATTCGATATATTTTGAAAGAATGTATTTAAAGAGTACGATACAAAATGCGATTTTTTTCTCTCTCGATATCCTATATATCAATCATTTTTATTTATAAGAAATTTTTATAGCTATCTATAAGACACAATATTTTATTTAGCTTAAAGAGAAGAAGTCAAAAGAAGTAATCAAATATTTGTGTTTCTCTCTGTCAGAAGGAATATATATATATATTAGGATATTCGAATGAAATGAGTAATAAAAAAGAGCGACATTATAAGTTCTAATTAAAAGAAAAAAGGGCAAAATAATAGATAAACTTCATACAATTAACACTCATCTAAATAAAAAGAGAGTAAGTGGATTTTTATGATTCATGAAGTTTATGATTTATTTTTAGTAGTATAATTTTTCATTCATCACGAGTTGTTTAACTGTATATTTTCAATGTACTCTCCTTTCTTGTTTTTTAGTTCTTGTTCTTTCTTTTCGTGTTTCTTCTCTTGTTTCTTTCTTGAATACCTACTGTTCAAAAATGTCTGATCTTCATAGCTTCTTACACGATTTGGTTTCTTTATAGTTTTGATTTACAACTAGATGCCTTTGGAGATCAGCTGGTTCACCAAGATTAATATTCGACAAAATTTTCAATTACATATATTTTAAACAGTTTAGTCTCTAAATAACTTCTTTAGTAAAATATTTATGGGCTTGATGTTTTGATAATCCCGCAACACATAAAGTGGAAATAGTTAATCTTCAACTTATTATGTCAGAACGTAACGTGGTTTTTGGGATGAGATTTTTGGAGTCAACAAAAATCCGTAGGCGAAAAATAAAAATTTTATAATCTGCACGAGCATTTCAAAAAATCAGCTTTTAATAACGTGTTTGCCATTGCATTTACAAAAGCTCTGCTTAAAAAAAATGAAGGACAACAGCAAATAAAACCTAGAAAAATGTTATTTTGAGCACGCGATTATATGAAATGAAATAAATAGGAAATGTGATATTTTTTTAAACAATGAATGAAAGGCAAAGTTTTTTTGGATCGTTTGCAATTCCAAATTGTCTCATTCAATGAAACCATTAAAATAAATAAAAATATAATTTAACTTGCATGAACACGTGGTGCTTGGTCGTTCAAGAAATTACTTTCTGACGTAATACACTGAAATATGCATAGCAGATTTCATTTTAATTTTTTTATATTACATTAAAATATATATAACACATACGCACGTACGCCCATGAAGTTGGAAAAATCGATTTTTTTAGAAGAAAGAATGTTGGGAAGAGGTATGTATGAAAAAATTTAGTTTTATGGTTTTAAATTATCAAAATTTCTAGCTTTTCCCTGCTAACATTTCAATAAATTCCCAGTTTAAAAATAAGAAAAAGAATGTAAGATGTTCCATTGAACTTGATTCGAAATTGATGAATGTTGTGCAACTAAACTGAAATTTTGGAGCAAGAATAATGACATCCTATTCCACTTAGTATTTTTGAAACATTTGCGGCAGCATTTGTTTCAGACTCAGTATCGATTTTGAGTTTTCTTTACTGTTCATTTTTATTTGTATTTATGATGAAATAAGACAGAGCAAACAAGAAAATATTCAATAAATTATCGGGAAGACATAGAAAATTTCAGCGATATCGTTAATATTTCAACGACGTCTCTCTAAAGTAAGCCCAAAATATTGGAAAAGTATATATCTGTTGCAAAAAGATAATAAAAGATGGTGGTAACATCGTATCTCCTTTAAGGTATCTCTTTCAAGGTTTAATATACTTTTAACCTTAAAAGAGACAAGATGTTAATTAGTTTTTTTCACAGTCCTGGTAAAAGGAATGATTTACGAAGTGCAGATAAAAAAAGCCGACACAATAAGGAGTGAATATTTCAAGAATTATCATGAAAAGTTAACCAAGAAGTGTTAAATATCACGATGTTTGAAATTAAGTTATTTCATAATTACACTTGCGTTTTTCATTTACTTTTGGTCATGGTCATTTCTAGAAAAGCCAGATTCTAGTGAAAAAGCAGTAACAACTTCCAATAAATTACCATTAATCATACATTAAATTTCACATTTGAATGCATACTATAAGCAAACAAATTGATCTAAAGCATTTCTCAATTGCTTTTTTAACCCATTCACTACTGAACCAGTCCAACCGGTTGTACAAATTCTAATTTTATTAGGCTCGTTTCTGTTTCCAATGAAGGATGTGGGATGTAAAATAAGTTGCTACCTAGAAGGACTTTTCTGCCGGCGTCGTGGCATGGGGGTAGCGCATCTTCCCCGCTATTTATCTCCCCGGGTTCGAGTACCGGTTCGGGGATGGTTGTTCTTCTGTGTTTTATCTGTGAGTTGTCTGAATGTGTCCAACTGTAAAAGGGGGCTGCGCAAGCGAATGTGACGAATGGGTAGTAAAAGTTACACTCTTGGCACTAGTGAGCGCTATTACAAAAACGAGAGACGTTCATTGGGCTTAAATTACAGTCTACCTCAGCGAACTTGTAAAGGGCAATGACCATTAGAAACAACAACAACACGTACGACAAAATAAAAATAATTTTTTGCCCGATTACGCATCTCTCCCTTTTATACATAATAATTTTTGAGTGAAATAATAATGTGATAAAATACCGACATAAACAATTTTATTATTCAATAATTGAGCTTCGAGATGCTGCGATAAATAATTGAATGTAATAAAATAGGTATGATAGGCAAATTTTTAAAATTATTCTAATATTTTATGATTAATAGAATTTATGGTCCCTACAACCTTTTTTATACGACAATTTTACTTCTTTTAATTGACTTGTCTGCAATTCTTATTTTCGAGGCCAAATCTGCCTAGCTGAAAATCTGCGCACTGCTACAGATACGTTATTTGTGGTGTTAACACATGGATAAACTTGTTTTCCGTCGAATTTATGACCGTTGGCAGAATATCAAGGCGATATTTTACGTTTTGAACTAAAATTGCTGATATAAACAGCCATTTAATGTAATCCATCGTACCCTCCCTGAAATGGTGTCTCTTATAATAAGGGAAAAACTCTGTTATAAATGGTCATTGCAGAAAAAGATAGCATACAACAAAATAAAGTCATGGGAACATTCCCAAATCCATAGAAGCAGCAGAACAGTAAATTTTTTTTAACATTAAGATGAACCATGAGTTAGTATCAGTATAAATTTCTGGCGTCTTATATTCCGATTAAATAATTTGTGCTGATTCTTATTTTTTATTTAAAAAAACGAATTATTTATTATCTAATAAACAATTCTTATTTAATTTGATATAGAATACATTTGATTGAGATGACCAATCAAAGAACCAGTTATATACTGGCCCCCAATTAAATAAAAGGAGGAAATAGCAAGATAATATTTATTTTAAACTTTCATAGACCAATTTCGAGCCCGTTCTCGCTGAGCTACTACATTGAAACATGGCTTATACGATATACGGGCCAAGAAAGAAAGAGAATTACAAGTAATAATAATAATAGTTTAATTTTTGACTACAAGATGACGCTTTTCATCAAATGTTGCATATACTAAGTGGAAACATTAAAACTACCACTTTTGATATTGGGAAACCACTCTTCATCTTACATTTAAAAAAGACCAAACTTTACTGGCCGAGTTGTTTTATCAGAATTGTAATAATGATTTAGTTTGCTTACACAATTAAATCAAAGTTTTTTAAATAAAAAAACAAGGTGACATTTAAAGAATATACACATAGTGAAGATTGGTTGAAAACTGCATGCTATAAATTCTTATAAACTAGTAATACAAAAAAAATCGATTCCTTCTTAGATTATTAAGAATTTTTTTATTTTAGTTACTTTTCATTAAATAATTACAATTGATGTTGTTGTTATCGTGTTCCGCTTTACAGCGGAAGGAGGGGTGAATTAGCTTCTGAGGGTACGGACCCCTAAGAAACCGAGGTTAGAAGTCTGATTTTAGCTCACACACGTCATAAAACCTTTTTACGTGGAGAACTTCCACATGAATTTTTTTACCAAGACAGATTTAACGTCCACCATACACTTAGAGTCCTCAACTGGTAGGCTCGAATTCGAGGCCCAAGGGATGCAACGCCTTATCAACCAGGCTATCATAGCATAAAAATTACGATTACTACAAATAATTGATCAAAAAATTATACTAACATTGAATTTTCAACGCCAATTGAGGATTCAAAGCTGATTGTGGCAACACAAAATGCAGGAATTTTATACACCAGTTAAGGTATTTTTGCATTATTTTAAATCGGAAGTACGTCTAAATAAATCGGAAAAAATCGGTTAATTAACAATGTTTAATATTAAAAGCGTCAAACATTATGAAAATATACAGAATCATATAAAATAATTGGCCTAAAACATGCTAAGCCTAACATCAGTTGTGTGGGGAAAAATAAACTGAATTCATTACTTTTTTGAAGACGGGAAATGAAGAATTTTAGCGAGAAAGTTAGTTTTTAAATTAATTAATAAAGAATTTTGAATTATTAATTCATTAACATCAAATGTCATCCACTACAAGTTTCAAAAAAATTTACTTGAACAAGGTGGATGAGTTAAAAGTATTTTATTAACCATTGAAAACTTGAACT
>JAOUZG010028648.1:748913-763625 GCA_026289955.1 Argiope argentata | reverse complement strand
TATATATATATATATATATATATATATAGATAGATAGATAGATAGATAGATAGATAGATAGATAGATAGATAGATAGATAGATAGATAGATAGATAGATTTGATGAAAATACCTGTAAATATGTTATTGATGTTATTTATGGCACTTTTCAAGCCTAGTGTACAGGACAATCAGCGATTTAAGCCGAATGAGCGTCTGTCTGTCTTTTTTCTGTAGCGCCAACCAAGGCCAAAAATGCGATTTAGCTACTTCATGCGTCAGTTTCGCTTGCTCAACCCTTTTTTACAGGGGTTGCACATTCACACACTTCAAAGATAGAACACAGAAGAACGACCATGCCCAAACCGGAACTCGAACCCGGAAAAGACGAGCTACCCCTAAGCCAGAACGCTGGCACCTGTAAGTATTGTTTATAGTAAATAAAACCATTGATGAAAGCCATTCTTCACTATCGAATTTCTGTGAAATGAGCCTAATTCAAACATTTCTCTGTTTAAAGACTTTTTGGTCTGTCCTGCAATAATCCTCGTGATTGAAATTCGGCTATTAAATATGAATTCAATTATATCTATGTCAGAATTAAAGTTTCATATTTTTCTTTCCCATTATTTTCCGATCGGAAATATAACTGTCCTCGTGACCAATTTTTCATTGTAAAAATATGTATTCAGGAATAGCTCTTAATTTAATTTTCAATCTAAAATGGGAATTAAAGCATATCTGTTGATCGAATTTCCACTATAAAATGTGAATTCACGGATATCTCGTTATTGAATTTTTACTGTAAAAATGTGAATACAAGTATATCTTTTACAGTATAAAAGACAATTTATACGGTCTTTAAATTTGAATATATATATACTATCCAAAAGGCTTCTTACAATTTTGATCCTATTATCATGGAAAATTCCACCACTGAATGTATAGAGATATCCTAAAAGGTGGATAGCTGATAAAGATGCTTTATTTTGCAACGAAATAAGAAACAAGTGTCAACTGAAATGCACTCAAGACAGCGCAGAAATTAATAACTCTCAGGTTACAAATCTCAACCGAAATGCATACAAAGCACTTGCCGAAAACAACGGCATATAAGTAAAACCCAGATCATTATAAAAGAGCTGCAACATCACAAAGCGCCAGAATGAAGCTAGAGAGCTCGCTCAACTCTCAGAAAAGAGGATTCACTAGACAAATGACCCATAAAATTCACCTCCAGATGGAGTTGTCTTCGCAATTATAGTATTTAATTGATAGCCAGTCATGAAATTGATCGCTGAGAATTATTAACATGGAATTCAGTATTTGTTAAGTTTTTTCCTTACTTTTAGAATATCTGGGAGACCAAGCTTCACTGTAAACAAGGTGTTTCTTTTATTTTAATAGATGGCGGGGTTTTTTTTTGGAAAAGAAATATTTAGATATGAATCATATACTGAAAACAAATAAATATTTTTCATACTTACCTGTATATGAACATGCATTTGAAATTAAAAAAAGTATTAATGCACTTACATAACGCGTTATTCAAAACAATCTGCTAAATTGCAATATTCATTTTCCAATCCCTCTATCATTAAATATATAGTTATGAGCTTACATACATTCAGTTTTTCCAAGTTCAAATCGAGTTTCAGATGCCGCTACTCACTTTGTCTGTATGACGTTAAATGAGAGCAGATAGAAAAGGCTCTAATAGTTAGTTATAAAAATTATTTTTGATGTGTGTGTAAAATCATATCCATGCAGACATGCTTAAAAAGCGCAAATATTAAATATAAATAGATAAGAAGCGCTTCTTGAATTCACGTTTTTATGATCACTATAATACATTGTCCACACTTCGATGTGTGTGTGTGTGTGCGTGCGTGCGTGCGTGTGTGTTTACATGTGATATTACAGAATCGTAACAATAGAATATATTAAGATTCATTCTATTTATAGCAATCTTTTTTTATTTTGATTTAACGTCGGACAGATATTAAGAAATTTTTTCGCTTTCCGTATTTTACGACAGCTTTATTGGTTTGCTTCCGTCCTGAAAAAAAAATGTTCAGGTGGTTTAGAAGAGGTGTTGAAAAAGAAGCCAATGAAAAGCCAAAAATCTCTTGTATAAAAAAAAAGGATTTTTTTTTCACGCTTTGAAAGTGTCGGCTTAAAAAAATATATCAGGGGCAAAAAACAAGACTACTTTCTTAGGGGAGGAGTATTGATATTTTTCCCGGAAAGAAGCAGCAACAATTTCAGGATTCTATTTCGGGAAGCCGTCAGACGGAATAAGGCGAAAATACTTTTACACTTATGGCTTTTTCTGAGAAGCATCTTTATTATCATTTTTTTTTACATATTTCCAAATATCGATGGATTGGTTTAAGCGATATATGCCGCTATATACTGTCGAGTTTTATTTTCTCACGAAACAGTTTAATGTGAAAAAAAAGGATATCAATTATGTCATATCTCCATCTAAAAATGATGTTAAAAATAAAAGTATGAATACAATTGTCTTACAAAAGTATGAATACTTTTGTCTTAAAATATGAAGGTTATTAATAATCTAGAGACTTAAAAGTTCTTTTCAAAGAGATTAAAAGAGAGACTAGGGAGATGAAAAGTTCTTTTCACAGTAACTTCCAAAAATTTGGATTTCGCAAACTGTTAATTTTTAAACTGTTTTAAAATTAAAAAAAGTATTTTGAGTTTTAACTTCTTAATTGGTACGGGATTTTATGTCTACAAGTGCAATTTTGTGTCAAATATTTGTTTCAATAGGGTGAGAATAATATGTCTAAAGTGCACATTAAATTTTCGGATACTATAAACGGTAAGCTGAATATTAACCTTTAAATCACTCGCCAAAGATAACATGATAGATTCAGTAAAATTGCTAAACTGAAGCCAATAGTTAATATTTAGTAACGATTGTACGCCATGACATGCAATGTGTTTTCTGGCATGATATCATAGAGTTTGCGAGAAAATTTTGGGGAAGTCACTTCGCTGGTTTCATCAGATATTTTTAAATTAAAAAAAATATCTATTACGATTAAAGATATTTGGATTTAATTCTAAAATTTCCAATACTTTTTTTTATACATTTCTGCAAGAATAATTTTTTAAAAGTAGAAAAAACATAGAAACATCGTTCTACATTTCGCACTTTAATACCATGAACTCAAACGGATTCCTTTATATTTAACTGCATAACATTTTATTATTTGAGTTTAGCAACATTTAAAATACAAATAGTGTTATCTAAAGCCAACTGTAACAGCAGTTTATATTAGATCCGGGTATTATTTCAAATGTTGCGCCAACTGTCAAATATTTTATAGTAATTCTAAAAAATGCAACTAATTTTATTTTGTGTATAAGAATATTATAATTTTAATTAATCCTTATTACAGATAATAAATATTTCAAAAATTAGATGTTTTAATTCTTCCTATTCTCAACTTTCGTTGTGTAGAAATGTGTTATGGAGAAGTAGACGGAAATTTCATTACAAAAAGGATTCAATGAAAATAATCCGACACCTGAACTTTGATACAAAAGTAGGAACATTATCTATTATAATAAACACTTTGTGTAATACGATATAATTTACCGACGCTTTTGAAAATTGTAAGACAATAAATAATCTAAACGAAATTTAACTCTACCGAGTTCATTCAAATACAAATAATTATGTGTGAACAGGAAAACAATAGCTAATTTTCAAAATTCACTTGGATAATAAATTTTGAAATTCCTATGTACTAAAATGCTTACAAAAATGTTATTTTCATCATGTTTGGATGAATATTGGATAAAACGAATCCCAAATGGATTTAATTCTGTACAGTCTAAGGATATTATCATTAAAGATGAGGAGAGTACCCATTAATTGATTGGTAGTTCCCAAGATAAGACAGGAAACCTCTTTTGTTGAATTCTAAAATGTTACATGAATTCCCTTTAGCGTAGAATAAATTTCTATTCAATTGTTAAATATTCTAATTCGGTCTTTTTCTTTCTTCTTTTCGACGACATCAAAACAATGCTCGGATCTATTCATTGCCTTTCAGTTTCAGAAGCATCGATAAATACAACGTTTTGTTTTATTTTCAGTTATTGTGAATCGTTTGGTAATCGTTGAAAAAGATAAGGCACGATCTATTTATTCCATTAATTGCCTGGTGTACTTTGTTGTTGGTAAATTGTTGAAAAGTGTTTGTAAGTGCAACATTCAATCTATTCTATTTGATTTGTCGTAATAATTTCAGTTTTGTTGTTAATCACCGTAATGTTTCCAGCAAAAAATAAAAAAAAGGATTATGTAAGAATATATAGAATATACAGTTTATTTAAGAATATGAAGAAATTTAATTATAAGACATATTCTCATTACGTAAATTTTTATTAAATGTTCAACAAATTTTCTGAACGTCTTTCGGAATTCTTTAAATCAAATGTTTCTAGTTTTCAAACTAATAATATGTTTTGACGGTTTTTCAATCTTTAAATTTGACGTTTTTAGTTTTAATGTTTTTAAGATCGCTGATTCCAATTTTTAAATTCATAAAATGCTTTCGATATTTTTTTGATTGAATTTATTTAGTTTATCCATCTCTCGTACATTTTTAAATGGCGTTAGAGATGAAGTTTCGTTAATTTTTGGTCCTGCGTGTGAATGTTTAAAGGTTTTTAGACGGACTATATAAAAAATAAAATGAATAATAAGCTTCAAAGACTCTTATCACTCATAATTTGGATCTCTTACTTTTTTTATGATTGTTATACAGTTTGTAAGATTTAAACAAAAATTAGACACAAAGCTTCAAATGTAATCATAAAATCCTATACCTAATTTCATATATTTAACCCTTTGCACTACTATGGTGCCTCTGACTTACCATTCAAGATTGTGAATCATTTTGACATTTTATTTACTTATTTTTCAAATTTAATTGTTAAAACGCCTACATAATGGTTAAGCGATGTAGATTAATATTTCAAAGGAATTCGAAGAATGATGTGTATTTATTTTTCGTAGCAATAAACAAATTTTGGTGTTAGGTGAATAATTTTGCATCTAATTATTTTTCGGACTGCAAAGGGTTAAATCAATGTGTTTTTAATGATCTATCTTATACAAGGTGGCCAGAAATAAAACACCCCTACTCTGACCTCCATGGATATCGAACTACTCAGTGTAAAGGCTCAAAATTTTGTACACATACTATTCAAAATATGGGGAAACGGATTTCACGAAAAAAAAATTAGTTCCTGAAATCACCGATAGGTGGCGCTACACAACTGGAACTATGATCAAAAGACACAAATAATAATAAAAATTAAAATGTTTATGCGGAATGGAATGCTTCCATGCTTCCTTTTTAATTTTTCTGCCCCTTATGGAAAATAAAAATAGTAAAGAAGCTAGAACTCCCGTTGTAACTGCAATTTCATACTGTAACCAGAAAAATTTGCATAAAGCATGGTTAGAAGCCATGTTCTGGGAAAGAAGTTAAAAGGTGGGGAATGTCATTCTTATTAGTGATGGCTGTCACGCTGCCAGAACGCGCTTTGCTTGTGAAGTTGTTTTACGAGAATAAAGGAAATGCTCCAGCAGCACTTCGAGAGTTTCGCCGACTTAAGGATTTGCGTAAGGGACCATTGCTTCCACAAGCTCTCAGGAGAATGATCGCTCGATTCGAGGAAACTGGACATCTTGGTGTTCAGCCTGGTCGAGGACGCAAACCGGTTCGTTCAGATGTCGTTGAAGATGTTGCCACCGGTATTGTTGAACAGTCAATGGATAATGTTTTAGGCTGCAGTAGTGCACGTGCAGTGTCACGACACTTGGGTGTTCCCTATAGCACAGTGTGGAACGTACTCAGAAAAATGGTGCATTGTTTCCCGTACAAAATCCGCTCTAATCAACAATTGCTGGCCACAGACAGGGAGATGCGACTGACCTTTGCATTGACATTTCTTGCTAGAGTTGAAGTGGATGCATCGTGGCCGTGGCAGATTCTGTGGAGCGATGAGGCCCATTTCCACCTCAGTGGAACAGTGAACACCCATAACTGTCGCATATGGGACACGACAAACCCCCGTACCTTCCAAGAGATTCCACTCCACTCACCGAAAGTTACAGTCTGGTGTGGATTCACAGCCACATTCATCCTTGGACCGTTCTTTTTCGAAGAGGTTACTTCCAATGGCCTTGAGACATGTACCGTGACGGCCAACAGGTACAAAAGGATGCTCGAAACATTTGTTGTACCCCATTTGCAGCAGCGCCAATGCCTTGACACCATTACTTTTATGCAAGATGGAGCACCTCCACACATTGGACTCCCTGTGCAACAGTTTCTTCGCCAACATTTCACCACTGACAGAATAATCAGTCGCGCGTTTCCGACAACTTGGCCATCTCGTTCACCGGATCTTAATCCGTGTGATTTTTGGCTTTGGGGACACTTAAAAAACCTTGTTTATCGAGAACGTCTGATAACCTTGGCAGATTTGAAAGAGAGTATCAGTCTGCATGTGAGAAGCATCTCAGATGACCAGTTACGATCCGCAGTTGAACAAGCTGTCCACAGACTTCACATTTTACATCTTCAGGAAGGGAACCATATTGAGCAGCATTCCCTGCATCGATAACGTCCTTGTTTCATGTATGCTTGGTACTTTCAAATAAAATGTGTTTAAAACGTGTTTTTGTGTCTTTTCAGCATACGTCCAGTGGTACAGCGCCAACTATCGGTGATTTCTGGAACTAAATTTTTTTTTCGTGAAATCCGTTTCCCCATTTTTTGAATAGTATGTCCACAAATTTTCAAGCCTTTACACTGAGTAGTTCGATATCCAGGGAGGTCAGAGTAGGGGTGTTTTATTTCTGGCCACCCGGTATATCTCTAAAAATGCGTACCGATAATCAGTCAACAATCTGTTAGAGCTGGTTCAAAAATCGAAAGATTCCACACTCTAGATGTTAAATCTGTCTTTCAAATTTTATCTATCTAACTCTCTTCGTTTTGTAGTTATCATGTTAACTTATATTCGGACAGCCGGACAGATGAACTTTTCCTGGTTGGATTTTACTCCAAATTTGACTTAAATAACACACTTTATTCAAAGATAGCTTACCAAATTTCATCCATATAGCTTAAGATGGGAATTTTCTAAAAAATGTGTTTTTAAAACATAGGGATGTCTAAAACTTGGAAATTCTTGAAAATCTTGAGTTTGAATTTCTTGATGATTACAATATTTTCTTTATACTGCATATACTAGGAAGTAAAAATTTGAACAGAAATTCCTAATGATTTTTATTGATGCGTTAAAAAACACAGAGGGATATCGCAGTAAGAAAAGACCGTCTTAAAACAGAAAAGAGTTTTTCG
This sequence comes from Argiope argentata, assembly GCA_026289955.1. Classification (NCBI taxonomy): domain Eukaryota; kingdom Metazoa; phylum Arthropoda; class Arachnida; order Araneae; family Araneidae; genus Argiope; species Argiope argentata. The sequence goes on along the minus strand of JAOUZG010028648.1, from coordinate 756,228 downwards.
ATGTTGATGTATTTATTCCGCCTTATCTTGGTAATTTAAAGATATGTCATAAACAGCGATAAAATTCTTTTGAAACTTGTTGGAGTTTATTTATCTTTTACAGTTTTTGTTTTGAATGTTTATTTATCTTTGGCGTAGAAAAGCGAAAATTTCTACAATTGTTTAAATTACACTTAATGTGAAGGTATCATAAATTATATTCAACCAAAAAAATTGCTTCTTTAATTTTAATTAAAACCTTCTGCCGCGTAATAATTTTCTATACTTGCAGTTTTAGAGCTGAAAGTGGGTTGACTATAAATTTGGCTGTTGTAGGTACTAATGGCACGTCACGGACAAGCGCGATGATGTCGTTCTGTGATTTTAAGCCGAATGAGTGTCTCTTGTTTTCCAATATCACCAAACGGAGTCAAGAGACCTACTTAGCTACTTCATGCCCCACTTTCATTTGCACAACCCCTTTTTACAAATTGGAACATTCATACATTTCGCAGGTAGAACACAGAAGAAAATCCATGCCCGAATCGGGACTCGAACCCGGGAAGTGCAGATCACGGGAAAGAGGCTCTGCCTATAAGCCAGGACCCCAGCATAAATTCGATTCAACTTGTATATGAATTATGTTGAAATAAATGGCGAAGAAAAATATTTATAATATTTCCACATCTATTTATTGAAGATTCATTTGTCATTGCAGTTTCTTTCATGAAAGTCTATTACAGTTGTATGCCAATAAGATTTGTCCTTTTCTCTCAGAATTCTCTATTAATAAAACAATTTTCTCAGAGATTTTCAAAGATCTCGCATCAGTTTTACAAGATAATAATTAAAGCTAATTACATTAAATGTCAAACTACCAAAGGTTTCAAGAAAATTCCATGAAATTATTGCTATGAACTTAGCGTCTTGGAGATCATAGATTATTTAACTTACAGAATATTTATTATGAGTTATTTCAAAATATATAATATCTATCTTTAACTCCATCAAAGTGAGGATAACAGAACATTTCCTTCAGACTGAAAGCTTGGTACTGCTTATAAACACAATTGGCAACCACGCAGCTAAACTACACTTTAAAAGGGTTTCTTAAAAGGGTTTAAGAATTTACCGATAATTCTCTATTTGTTCAAAGAGAATTTAGAATTCATCGAACCCTTTGATTACTAATTACGCATATAATCTCCGCTGACATTTTAAAATTAGTACTGGGATAAAATAAAATTTCAAACTTACGATGATGTTCCTCAACTATAGATCTAATTCACATTTCACCTTTATCATGTAGATGGCGCTGCTATTTTCCAACAAAAGTCATTGCTTACTATAGAGCTTAGTTCTGAGAGCTAGTTTTGTTTCAATACTAAGAATCACTCATTCCTTTTACGGAATAATGGGAAAAAAATAACAATAGATAATTAAATGTCTTAATTTTCAATCAAGTAGGAGTAATAATATTTGTGCATAATAATATATCTGAATTTAGTTTAAAAATCCATAACTTTTCTTTATGAATTTTAAATAAATAAGCTTTTTAAAAAAAATCTCAACAATTTAGTTTATGTTACTTAAAACTAAAATTTTATTTTATTTTTGAATACAAATACCATAGTTTTACTTAATTATTTTTAACACGCGCTCTAAAAGATTGAAGATCATTGTAGCTCTCATGTTTTAGGCAAAGGGATAAAAATCCCTAACACACAAATTCCTTTCAAAGGTATGTAAGCTTCCCTTTTATGAATTGATTTGCCAAAAAAAAAAAAAAAATCCCTGAAAGCACCAAGGGAAAAAAATTTCTCACCTTTCTCTTCTGCGGCGGTGTGAACAGACGCGTTCTACATGGACGCGGGGGTGAACAGACGTGTATAAATCACGCTAAAAAGGAATTGAAATTAATTTCAAAAGTATCTTCTTTTCTCATATTTTCCTTTAGAGTTCTGCGAAGTTATGTTACATAGTAATCAAGTTTTCGGCATAAAAAATAACTGTATTGAACTGGAATATGGTAAAAATATTCCAATTATAAACGTGCCTTATTTAGAATGTGTTCTCTTCATTTACGGATTTTAATGGATGAAAAAATATTTTTTTTATTTACAGAGTGAGGATTTAAATATTCCATGAGTAGATGTATATTAGTCATATGTATGTAGAAACAGTATATGAGTAGATGTATAACATGAATTATTAATTTCAGATATCCATAAACTGAAATAAGAATTTTACACTTTTATAGAGAAGAGCATTTAGCATTTCTTTTGTGTCTCTATTATCTTTCTTATTTTCATTTCAGTTTATATTTAACTTTTAAATGGTGTAACGCAGGTTCCAGCTGAAGGGGAGCTCGTCTTCCTCGTTATCTGGACGTTCCAAGTTCGAGTCCTGGTTTGGGCATGTTTGCTATTTACGCTGCGCCGTATCTGTGAGGTATATGAAAGCCACCCCCTCCCCCACCAATGTAAAAAGGAGCTTTGCAAGCGAGTGTGTGAGTATCATTTTCATACGAGCTACTCAAACAAGTGAGACCTCTGCCCTCGAGTGTTGAGCGGGCCCTCAGAAGCTATTCCACCCTCTTTCCGTTGTAGGGGACGACATCATCATCAGTTGCTGTGACAATGATAGTTCGGGGACAAAGCAGAAACACTTTCCAGTAAATTTTGGATAAAAAATCAGAATTGCTATCCTTTATGAAGAAAAAAAAAGGCAAAAACTATTTGATAGTTTATTCATTTTTATCCTCTAGAGAAATTAAGAAGAAATACTAAAGAAAAAAATAACGTTAGCCACGGCTAAGAAGTATGGAACTAGAGGAAAAAACTATAAGATGTGGTCTTTTCAAAATATGTATTCATACATTTAGCTGCAAATATTTTTAGAAATACTTTTGACCTTTAAATGACATTTAACAATATTTAGGATTTAATTTTTTACCATCACTTAGTTAAGCGTTTAATTATTAAAAGAATTTCTTTTGCTTTATAAGTAAATCTTGTATATCATTATAAAAAGTGTATGCCAATAAAATTTTTCAGTAACGAAATTTTAGCCAATTAGAACTCACAAAATGCCCTAAAATATCTTTGAAAATAGAATTGGGTGAATATAATTCTTTAAAAAAATGTAAACTGTTTAATCTACTATAAACGAATACGTAAAAGTTCTTTTTTTTTCTGTAATAGTCTATTAATTTTCCTGTTATATTTAATACAAACTCCTTGCAAATATTGACGTGTCGGTGCTATTTTTGTGCAGCTACCTCTAAAATAAACCTACTACGTCCTTTACTTAAAATGAAGTTTTAGTTTTTTTAGTCTATTTTTGAACTCCTAATTGAAAAATGAGATAGTTTAATAATGTTTATTTTAGTACAGATTACAACGGATTTTCCTAATTTTTATGACACTTGCGTCAGAGTATTAGGTATTTACGTCAGAATTATTTTTATTCAAAACATTCTTTTTAAAGCAATTCGAAATAAACATTAACGCAGATCGAAACCTGCTATGACGTAAATCGCGGGAAATTGTTTAAAAAATGCTTTCCATAATAAAGATCGATTTAAAAATTCAATCTAATAATATTTAACAAAACAATTCACATTTAAATATTTGGAATGCAACAAGTGAAAAAAAGACATGTAATGAAATAACTCCACTAAGCTGTTATTAAAATATTATTTACTTTGACAAAGAATGTTGGCGAGTTTTATAAAAGTATTTGAAAACAATTCAGGTATGTAATTCAATTATTATTATGGAAGATTATCTATTTTCATCGTTAATGAAAAATAAGAAACGTGTAATTTAACTGGTGTTTTAAGGAAAAAAACATAAAAATATAGCTATATTTAGAATGCGAAAATTTAGTAAACAAAGGAAGCTGTATGTTTTATAAATATTGAAATAATCTTTTTTTTAAAAAAATTAAAGTTCGAATCAAGTATTGACATTGTTATAACAAAAATTGAAATGTATTATGAATTTAGAAAAAAATGTTTCAGGACACAAAAATCATTAGAAAATAAAAAAAAATACTTATAATTATATTCTGTTTAATTATTAAATTGCATTTAAATTTATGATCCAGCAAATTCAGTATTCAGAAATTTTTTTTCTTCTGAACTAATCCAATACTAAAACAATTTCATGGCGAAATATTCTCATCTTGCAATGCAAAATAGATTGTAACATGAATCAAAAGCTATAATGATGCAAGTTATTTTATATTTCTTATAAACATTTAATTAAAAGAAATAAAATTAGCAAAAGAAGCAACATTTTATATTTAAAATTTTTCGGCAAAGAAAAAAAAACATCCGCTTAAGAACTTTTTTTTTCATTTATATTTAGACTTGTCTTTGATTTAATAGTTTTTATTCAGTTGTAGTTAAAATCATAATTAAGTCTTTCAAGCTGCTTTTCATTAAATTGAATGTTACTTGATGATATGGTATGACATTAATAAAATTTTCAAAAAAAATTCGCAAATTCCGAGATTTATTTCAAAATCAAAATGGCAATATGTCAACATAAGCATCCACTGTTTATTATAAGCATTTGTGTAAATCGATGTAATATAAAATAGTCTTTTTAATCTTTGAAAACAAGAAGAAAAAAGTAAACAACAGATTCAAAAAACGGGAGTGGTCGTCCAAAATCTTTCTTGCATATTTTCTAATATATTTTTCATACCAGATATCGCCTTACATGGCATTGGCTAAGAGTAGTTACGAAATATTATTTTTTGGCTTCAATTTAGCATTTTTGCTGAACCTACCCCGTCATCCTTGGGGAGTTATTTGGCCAGGCATGAGCTAATAATATCCAAAAATTGAATTTGTGTTTTAGAGTCTTTCTCAGTTTCAAAACAAAAATTTGAAACAAAACTGCACGTGGACATAAAATCTCATACCAAATTTTGTAAATTTAAATCATCGCATTTTTGAATCAACACATTTGCATGCTTCTGCAAGTACCCACTGACATGCAGCCAACCCATTGTTGGATTTGGTTAAAATATTTCCAATATAGATATTAAATTTGCGTCTAAATTTGATCTATCTATAGTTTCTTTCTTCTTGATATTATCATGATAACATTCGAACTTCCAATAAGCAAATTCTACTCAAATTTTGATGGAAATTTGGTGTTAAGATAGCATACTGAATTTAAACACTTTTTTTAAAAAGTATATTTGAGTCAGACAGATGGACATTTTTGAATTTATGTGTTTTTTTTAACTCAGGGTGGTCTCAAATATGAAGATTCATCCAAATTTCGAGTTCGAATTTTTTGACGAGAAACAAAAAACTTGTGCCTTATTATTGCTATAATATCGAAATATTTTAAAATAATACCAATTATTGTTTTAAAATTATCAGCAAGTTTTTCATTCATGAAATTTATACGTAATTTTGTAAATGTTTCATTTATAATTTATATAAAATAATTTTGATTTGATATTTACAGAGGCCAATTTGTAAAGAAAAAAGAGTAAGCACTTAGTATTCTCTCTGTAGGATTCATTAGATCAAAAAATCTGTTAAGGTACCTAACTTTCATATTATGCAACTTAACTGAATTGAAATGACACATTATTTTGTTATCTAAATTTCACTTAAAATGCTCGTCCCATTTTTAAGATGTCGTGACCATATACATTAAAATGGACATGACAACCCATTAATAGTGTTAGTAGAAAATATGGTGGAGATATTAAATACTGGTGACAACATCTTCTGAAAGGTTTCCATATTTATTCCACTTAGCGCTTTGAATTTTTCAGTTATGTTTTTCACAAACAATGAATAAGACGGGACAGACAGGCAGATTTTTCAAAGATGGACTTCATCCAAAAAGGGTTGTAAAAGTCGCAGTAACTATACATTTCGTATAATCTATTCAGTTCATGGAGTCTAAATTGCTGAAACTTATAAAAAGTGCGAGTAAATATTTTCGAAATATTTTTTTTATATTTTCTATTCTAGATTAATAGTAAAAACATAAAATAGAGGCCATAATAACCCTAGATTTGTGCACAAAAAAATCAAATTTTAATACCTGATATTCATAATAATGTTTTATATTATGGTGCACTTAAATATACAATTTAAAAGCAAAAAAGCAGTATCCAGGACTATTATACGGTGTCTCTCATATACGTTTGTGCACTTTTAAAATGTAACACAAATGTGCTGCAGCTAAAAATTGAATTCGAATATAAAGTTGTCTCTTTTTTTCGTACTTAATATCCAAGTGATTTTGAGAAAAAAAATCAATTTTATTTTACTTCTTTTTAATATAAATGAAATGCAAGAAGCCGAAAATAAACCATTTCCCAAAAGTAGCAGTACATTGAAGAGTTTTAAAATAAATTCATAGTTAAAATTATCGTTTGTAATTTTTTTTTCAATTTTGATCTTTTGGTGACGTTTAAAAAAATCGTATGGTTTTAATCATTGTTTATTTACTTCTGTACGTTTATTTATTCATTTTTTAAACGAGTAGTGCTGAAGAGTTAAGACTGCATTAAAAAAGTAGCTATTTTTCATCACATTAGAAGTAAATCAATTCTTTATACCACTAAAATTAAATAAAGAAAAAAAAAGATTAAAATGAAATCTGCCATGCATATTTCTATGTATCATGTCAGCACATAATTTCTTGAACAGCCAAACACCACGTGATGTTGCAAATTAAATTATATTTTTATTCATTTTAATTGTTTAATTGAATAAGTCACTTTAGTAATGTAAACGATCCAAAAAACTTTATTTCGCAATTTATTATTGAAATAAATAGGAAAGGAAATATTTTTAAAATTTCAAATAATCTGGTGCTCAAAATGGCAGTTTTCAATGTTTTAATTGCCGTAGTAATTAACTTATTTTTTAAAATCAGAGCTTTTGTAAATGCAATGGCAAAACTTTATTTAAATCCGGTTTTTTGAGAAGCTCGTGCAGATAATAAAATGCTTATTTTTCACTTACGGATTTTATTATTTTTTACCTATGGATTTTTGCTGACGATAAAAACATCCCCAAAACAACATCATGCTCTTACATGATATTAAACATGCAATATAAAAATAATTTAATTCAATTCTTGCTGACCAATTAATAGTAGGGACTGAAAAAAAATGAGTAGAATTTTCGTGGCGCTATCTGTTGGTTCAAAACTGAACTTTTCGCATATAAAATATTATAAACTTCCTTAATTTTATTTTTAAGGAATTAATATTTGAAAAAACTGTATTAACATCAAGTGTCATCCACTGCAAGTTTTAAAAAATGTATTTGAACTTGAATGGATGA
>JAOUZG010028648.1:728135-743913 GCA_026289955.1 Argiope argentata | reverse complement strand
TTTTTTTTTTGTTTTGTTCTAATCGAATTCTTTATTCAGCTTCCGGTCTCTTTTCATTCTTTTGTTTCTTTTCTTTTTCTTTGCGGGGATTCATCGGGTGAATGCTTAGAACGCCCCATTTATGTTTTATTTATTGTTCAACGTACAGTCAAAAGCGTCGTTTTCTAAAAAAATCAGAAAAAGAATTCGCACGTTATCTGTTATTTTATTTCATGGAATATTACAGCAGCGTTGCCACTTTCGCTCAACTAAAAAATGCATATCAAAGTTGGGATTGGCTTAAAGTTTTGAATGACAAATTAAATTTCTATTTTTAAATAATTTTTTGGCGATAAATCACCAAATGTGATACTCTTCTGCATTATTTTCTAATAAACTTAAAAGGGGAAAACTGAGCATTTGCAAACGCATTTTAAGGCTTCAAAATTCTCAAACCAAAACAACATCATGTTCTTACATGATAGAACAGCTAGATGATTAAATTAAACTGGATGGATACCTATTGTCTACCTATCAAACTTTGAGCTCGATTCAACAGAGTTTAGAAAGTTCAAAAGCATGCAAACGTGGAAATTCAAAAGTTTAGCTATCTAAATAGTACAAATTTAATATGTGATTTTACTGTCTCAAATTAAGTTGAGAAAACGTGTCTAAACAAAAAATCACCTTAATGAGAGAATTCTTGGGGGGGGGGGAGACTACTCCAGAAAGTTAAATCATATAATTGAACTTGCTAAAAGTATATTTATTTTCTTTTACACTCGGATTCCTTCGAAAATGTTCGATATTATATAAATATACATTAAAAATTTAGTTTCGGACAAATAAAGGGAATTCCCTTAGTTTTAACCTTTATGAAATTTTTGTAATATTTTGAGGAGCGGACACGAGGTTTATCTGGGATTCACGGCATGGTGTTTGGTAATCACCACTCTATCATGCAAAGGACAATCGGAAAATAAACAGAAAAAAATTCTAAACCTTATTGTAGTTTGATTAATAAATTTTTAAATAAGTTTCTTAATTATATATCTAATTAAATGAACTTTATGTTTTGGAAATGCATATCTGTATTAATAATAAAGATGAATATGCGCATATTTGTGTGCTGGTGCTCTATAAGCAAGGCTGCTTGATATAGGGGTACCAAATTTTGACACTAATTTAAAAAACTATAATATCCCATTATCTTTCTATATTGCCCAATAGACTATGCTAATTAAGGATGAATATTTTCCTTCAGCTGCCTAAAAATATATGCTGTAATTTTATTCACCTTGCTCCTTTGGGGAATAAACGATTTTCCTCGGTAATTTCAAAAAAATATATATAATTATTTAAATATTATTTTTCGTCATTTCAAAAAAAAAATTCTTTTTAATGATACTAATTGAAGAGTAATGCAAATTGTTGGTAAAAAATTTATAGTTATAAAATTTTTCTTTATTTTTCCCTCTTGAGAGTAGATTATATTGTTTCCCTCATCATTTCTTTGTTTTCATTTGTTCACATTCAGGGCAACATTCAAACCGAAATTCGTTGTTTCCTAAAATACTGAATCGTTTAGTTATATTTCTGCTGTTGAAAGTTAAAGAGGGAGGTCGATAAATGCGTTTAATTTATGAGACTAACAAAAGATTGGACTTGTAACAACACTAAATTTAAAAATCGTTGGATCACACTTTTACTTTTATAACAGCCGTATTATGTCGTGGGACTGTCTTCATTAGAAAAATTGATTTTCGCAATGAACGCACGCACACATGTAAGAAAAATAAAATAACGCGATATTTATACTTGCAAATTTGACAGACTCATGAATTTACGTATCAATGATTAAATTGGAATTAAATATATCTATAATTTCCGAGTCAACCAGCTGTTCGTCAAAGACGATTAGGTATCTTTTAAAAGGATTTTAACTTTGATTATAAGCTTCATAAAAATGTCAGCACCAAAAAAAGCGTTCCAAAATTCATAGATAAAATTTTACTTTGCTTTTTAATCTATGCAGAATTCAATTTGTAGAATGAACTAGATTTTGGGATGCTTTTATTTTTATCTTTCAAAGTTTGACAGAATACAAGTGTAATTGTATATAAACAAGCAATGAAAAATTAGGCCAATTCCTACTTTAGTCAACAAAGAAATTTGTTTTTATTTTAGTTACTTTTATTTATTTTAGTTACTTTTTTTATTTTATTTCATGTTTATTGATATAATGTTTTTGCTTTTTTTCATTTGGAAAGAAGAGATAACTGCCTTTGTGGCTATAAATCCCAATCTCCTAAATCTTTCAAATACAAGCATGTTCTACACAGTAGATTTCCACTTTGGAAAAAAAAGAGGTGAGAATTAAATTTATAGAGAATTGCATACTTAGTGGAATAAATCTATAACTTTCTATATAAAAAAGACACAATTAAAAAAGTTAAAAGAACAATGTAGTAAAGAAATTACATTTTTCAGCCTTCCATCAAAAAAGTAATATGAAAAAAAATTAAGTCAATTCGTACTTAAGTCAAGAAAGAAAAGTTTTATTTTAGTTACCTTTTATTAAGTAATTACCATTAAAATAAATAATTTTTCAAAAAATTAGTGATTTTCGAAAGAATTGAAATTGCATTCTTCACCTTCAAGCGAAAAAAACCCGAAATCCTCGCATTTTACCAATTGAGCTACCTGCTGATTAAAATTTCTTTCACAAACTCAATTTAAAGTACTAAAAATTAATTAAATTCAATTAATGAATTAATACTTGAAAAACTTCGTTACCATCGAATGTCATCCACTACAAGTTTTTAAAAATGTATTTGAACTTGAGTGGATGAATAAAAATTGTTTTATTAACGATTGAAAGTTTGAACTAAATATATAAATATGTATAGGGAGAGTCTGTTCTAATTGTAAGAAGTTGATAAAGATAGTTGAAACTAAGGGTTTGTATTAGGAATATGCAATTTGGATGTGATTATAAGCAACAGGTAGTCAATAAAAAAGCATTGCTTCAATATTGTAAAAGCAACACTTTAAACAATTGAAAGGTTATTAGCTCTTTTTAAAGTTTTATATTCCAATATAAAACTGTAAAAAAAAGAAATATAAACTTAGTAAAACCAAAGCAAAAAAGAGAGATTAAAATAAAATCTGCTATGCATATTTCAATGTATCCTGTCAGAACTTAATTTCTTGAAAGGCCAAGCACCACTTGCTCGTGCGAGTTTAATTTAATTTTTATTCATCTAAATTGTTTCATTGAATGGATCAAAAAAATTCATCTCGCATTTATTGCTTAAAAAAATATCACATTTCCTATTTATTTCATTTCATATAATCACGGGCTCAAAATGACATTTTTTAAGGTTTTATTTGCTGTAGTCATCAACTTTTTTTTTAAAATCAGAGCTTTTGTAAATGGGATGGCATCACATTATTAAAACCTTGTTTTTTGAGATGCTCGTGCAGATAATAAAATTTTTATTTTTCACCTATGGATTTTTGTTGACGCCCCCCCCAAAAAAACTCATTCCCAAAACAATATTATGATCTGACATGTTAACATAATCATTTTTACTTTCTCGTGTACATAGTATAGAGAAAATATAATGATAGATTTTGACGAGTCACCACGTTTTAGACTTCCCTAAGTTCAAAAAAACTCATACTTAGAATATCTCTCTATCTGTGACAAAGATAACTCATAATCGTTTTAGCTAGATGATAATTGGTGGATGGTGTTTACATAGATGTTTCCAATTTCTATCAAATTATAAATGTGCAGTGGAAGTCCATGTCCGGCTGTTTGAATATTAGTTAACACGATAATTAGTAACCTATTGGCAACTGATTCAAACATGGCAATAAACCGTCGACGCCAACGAAACCAATAAAATGGTTCACGGCAGTTAATGTTAGAACGATTTTTTAAATAATGGCGGTTTTTTGTCATTATTGGTGGTTTAGCAACTCATTGGAGGCGCCTTCAAATTTGGCAATAAAGATCGACGGTCTAATACGCAAGTACCCAAATTTGTACCATGGATCGACTGTCTATCGCTCCTTAATTTCAGGAACATGAAGACGCGATAATTTAAAAACACAATGACTTAAACATATCAAATTGAGTTTGGTATTTGCTGAGTACGAATGTAGTTTTATATCAAATTTTTGTTTCAATCGATTGAGAAAAACATGTCTAAAGCCCAAATTCGGATTTAGATATTATTACTGCATGCCAGGGATTAATCTCCAAATACTCGTGAAGGATTTCAAGATAGATTCAGTGAAAAAGTTAAAGTCAAAAGTTAATATTTTGTAAGCATTGTATGCTAATTTCACATGAGACATAGTCAGGCATGACAGTTTTATTAACCGAGTAACCGGGAAAGTTTTATAGAGACCATTACCTTAACATACAAATTTATTTAATTTCCTAATTAGATAACACATCCTATTTTGGGCATTCGTTGTTTGTTTGTTTGTTTATTCTTATAATCATATAAGAAGCATTTGAAATATTTAAGCTTTTCTACTTGATTTTTGCATTTCTAAATACCTAATTCTGTGGTTTAATTTAAGCGTTAAAACAAAAAATTCTGTACTTCGATGCGCATGCAAGGCATGCTAAGGGGATAATATAAAAATTGAAAGGTTACAATGCCTGGATTTCATTATACCAAAAAAATCAATAAAATATTATTTACTCTGTTTAAAATTTTTTCTAAAAGCACTTTTTAAAAAATATTATTGTAAGAACACATCTATTATAATGTTTCCATTCACAATCTAATGAAAGTTTTCAATGATAATAATATCATTTGTAGAAGTTAGAAAGTGAAAATTTCAGGTATTCGTTATCAGTTTTCGGATTAGCTACCGATATCAATTGATATTGACAGCTAATCTCAACCTCTTTCCCCGTTGGATGTGTAACATTGTATTGGTCGGATACAAAGTATCAGATCGATGGTGTATTATCCGATTCCAGATCGCCGTTCTGCTTTTGCGAGCTTTCAGCACCCGTTCTGCTTTTTCAACTCTTATATGCATGCTATTTCTTGCCCTTATCTAAAATTAAAATAAAATTTCTAATGCCCTTTTTTGTGAGTCCTTGCAAAGTTTATTAAGAATGATGCGATTTTGTATGGATACATAAAAGGAACTTGCTTTAAAAATTATTTTTATTCCGAACAAATAAAGCAATCATTTGCTATTCAATTTTTTTTATCGGCAAATGCGTGATAAAATATCAAAAACAAAATGAAAAATAAACTTTTGTTATTATATATTTCAGTTTTTTAAAATAAATTTCTTACTTTTTTTATAATATTTATAAAATGAAAGGCAATATTAGAGCTAACAACTATGATTTGCGAGATCCTAATGCACCAGATAGTGTCTGACATCTTTTAGATATTGGCTCAATATTTTGAAAACTGCAAATTTTTGTAGAGATTTTTCAATAATATTTTATGCATTTTATGCTATGAAATGCATAAAAATATTTATGCATTTATAGCATACATCGCATATAATAATTTATGACATTGCAAGAAAACTAATCAATATTTTCATCGACGATTATGTAATTTATGCTGATTGTTATTTAGATAGAGATAACAGTTAGTAAATATCCGGTAATAGAAATCACGTGTAATAATTTATAACATCTCTTGGTTGTTGTTCAATATTTTGAATGTTGGTCTTTGTTGGAAAGATATTTTAACAGTATGGTTGAATGTTTTATGCTAATTTAAGTAATTTGGGTAGCGATAACGATTTTTAAAGATAATATCTAGTAATAGACTTTCAATATGAAACAACTGGAAAGGGGTAACCATCAAATTGCATCACATTTCATTATGACCTCTCAATGACATCTGAAAATATTGCAAAAATATTGTTGTACGACTTTTGCTAATTGTGGTTCTTTAGATTGAGGTAACAGTTTCTAAACTTCAAATCCAGAAATGCATATTTATTTTAATACGAAATGACCTGTAAGGGTTGATCTCCTACTTGTAATCACGTATCATAATTTGTGACATTTCAAGAATGATGATTAATATTTTGAATGCTGGATTCTATAGTGATGTTGCAATAATATTGTTTTCCATTTTATGTTATTATTTTGTTAAAAATAAGAGCCTTTAAAGTTAATATTCCTTGATTAATATTTTTCAATACTAATCGACCGGAAACGGAAGAGTTACTAGTTGTATCACATATAATAGAATATTTGTTTAATCTGTTCCTGATTCAACAAGACCACATATCAACTCGACACTTAAAGTTGCGTTCAATCCTTTCATTGTTGATCCGGTTGGACAAGCCGTTTAAACCTGTTACTGGGAGCCAATTTCTGTTTCAAATGAGGGTGAGGGATGTAAAACGAGATGTCATCAATGGTCTAGCTTTACTTCTTAAACCCTTCGCTTAAAACAGAAAATGTGTCTCCAGTATTAAACGTGCCCGTTCTGTGCATTCTATTGCTGCAAGTCGAAATATTTAATCTGAATTCAGATGCATTTATATTTTATGTAAGGATAAAAACTTGTCCTGACCAGGAATTTATACTGCACCATGTATTTAACTGCCCTGCAGTTGTGGCAGGACTCCACCTACTGGACTACCCTACTGAGGACTTACCCTCCGATTCTGCCATTAATATTGCAAAGACTGTTCAGATGCACCATAACGTTTGATTTTTAAGAGGACACGGCTACAACAATAATAAGTGAAAGTTTTATTCATTTGGTCCTTAGTTCTAACAAATTATTGCTCACACATAGACATATGAATCTCTGATTATGAACTCTAATTTCTAAAATAACATTTAAATTCGAGAAGTGTAAATCCCTAAGATTCGTTAAAATCTTTTCGAGTAATTAGGCAATTGCATTGATTCCTGACAAGCAAGGAAGTTAAAATTTTGAATATAGACGAAAAATACAAAAAAGGGTATTCCAAAATTAACTAACATTTTTTTAAAATTCCTAATGAATTGAAAGAATAAAAATTTGACTACAGTTATCATAAATAAGATATAATGATACCACATTCAGAAAATTCAGAAATGATAAAATGCTGAGATTTGTTAAAATCTCGGGAACGAATAATTAGACAATTGCATTGCTTTCTTTTATGCAAGGAAGTTAAAATTTTGAATGTATACGAAAAATACGGAATAAAAGGCATTCTAAAATTAAATAGCAGTTTTAATTCCTAATGGAGTAGAAAGAATGAAAAATTTGAAAACAATAATCATAAGTAAAGTATAACTATACCAGATTCAGAAAATTTGGGAGTTATTAAAATAATGATAAAAATTCGGGAGCATTTAAAATAATGATAAATGTTCGTTAAAATCTCGAGATCGAGTAATTAGACAATTACATTGCTTTCTATTATGCAAGGAAGTTAACATTATGAATTTAAATGAATAATACAAAAAAAAAGTATTCCAAAATTAAACAGCACTTTTAATTCCTAATTGAATGAAAAGAATGAAAAATAAGGCTACAGTTATCATAAGTAAGGTGTGATTATACCAGATACAGAAAATCTGACGGAAACGAAAAAAGAAAATTTCGACAACCACTGTTTAATATCAGTTATAACGAAGGGAAATATTACAGGCTATTGCAATATTCTCGGATCAAAGAATCCCGGTGACGTTAGAAGCCAGAAGTTTCTTTCGGTTTGTTTTCATACTTCGAGACCGATTTTGATTGATTTCCTCCGTCAGTCAACATCGTGTAAGCAGAAAATATCGTTTTCTATATCCATCAAATAAACTATCTTTTATTATGTATTATGTGTAAGTAGAAAATGTTTCATGAGAGGGATGAACTCTCTATAAATACGGAAAATTCTTATAAAATCCCACTTATGAGTGAAAAATATGAATAAACTTACAATGATAATTTAGAAGCATTGCTTTATTTATTCTTAGTTGATAAGTAATTTCTGATACAATAAATTCTTTTTAATTCTTTTAATCTTTCATAATCAGCGTACCATTTGGCGTAGGTATGCCATTGTGGCATATGATGGATTACTTTTTATCAATTTGTGTTTGCAGTTTAACTGAAAGAATCCACGTATCTAGATGAAAAAAATTTGACCGGATAAGTCGAAAGAGACTCTGATAGGTTTGAGCAAAGAATCTTAATCAATGAATCTGCCTCTGTAACCAAGATTATAGGGTTAGAGGTAAATAGCAAAATTATAGATGAGCTAATGGAAGAACATAATCATGACAATTAAAGCCCTTATTGCGTCTTAGCAACGACTCCAGAAAGGATTTGAACAGAAGATAAGAAAATAATAGACTCAGAGGAACAATCTTCCAGTGAAATAAGAGCGGAATTTTTTGACGATTAAATTTTTTCCACAGTTGATCGTCAACGCTCAATGCATATTAAAATCTCTATACGAGCTATATTTCACTGTGCATATAGCATGGCGACATTACCTTGATTGACGCGATTCACTCTATCTTTTCTAAATGAGGAAAACAAAATGATGTAAAGAGTTACTGTTTTCAAGGCACTACCCAAATCTTAAGCTAGATATTTTAGAAAATTTAATGATATTACGAATTTGTAATATTGCTTCCCTTATGCAATTAGTTTCATGATAAAAAAAAGTTTTGAAGATAATTTAAATATAATGAATGCTGTATTAGTAACTCTTCACCTTGTCGAGAAAGATGAAGAAATTAGATTCTTCAAGAATCTTGAGGATAACTTCGTGAAACCTTCTCGAAATTGTCATCAAGAGGAGGTCCTCCTGTTATTGATAGGAGGACCTCCTATCAATAAATAGAATATCCTCCTATGAATAATAGTGCTGCCTACGGGAAGTGTTGTACCGTGGCAGGTGATATTCTTAGGATTTGAAAATAATTTCCACCAGTGCTGCTGTCGTGGCATTCCAACCAACCATATAAGTCTGTGTGACTTAGTGACGGGTAGGAATAGCTGGTTAAAGTTATTTGTAATTGGCAAGTTAGATTTCTTTCACTGTACACTTACTGAAAGGAATAGAGATTCTTTGTTATAAAAAAGTATGGCATTTGCTAAATGCATATCTCTGCATTTTAATCTTTAATATATTTTATAATTCATTTTTCATATTGCACATAAAGTATAGATTATAAATATCACTTTCCAAATTCATTACTATTTATATATTTAAAAATTGTTTTCTTAAAACCATTTAAAGATGTTTCCACTCATATTAAATTTAATTTACGAACTAATAACATTTTGAAAATATTAATATATACTATGATATCAAAATACCATAGTTGTACAAAAATTTCGAAAACTAACATAATAAAAATTATTGAAAATCCATTAAAAATTCTGTGACAACTAAAATAAAGGAATTCATTATTCAAAAAATAGCATGAAAAAATTATACATCTTAACAAAATGTCAAATGAAACGAAAATATGAGACCCAACTAATTTAAAACTAAGGTTCAGGGCAAGCGACTTTTGTAACTGAAGAAACTAATCACGATGGAAAATAATGCGTATATTTTTATTCCTTCATTTTCTGGCAGTTATTAAAAAATTTATCATTTCTTTCCGAGATTTAAAAGTTAAAAAACCTGTAAGCTCACCAAAAAATTTAAGCCTTCTTATTAAAATAAGTACATTGTAAAAACTGCTCAGTATGTTTGAGCGTTTCGATAAACTTAAGCTGTTACTTTTAAAAGGCATTTTATTCTTAGAAGCATTCTAAAAATATCGCATCTCTTGACTATTTTTATAGAAATGTCAATATAGTTCAGCATTTAGCATTTTGTAGAAAAGTTTTTTAAAAGTCATATGCTGCTATAAATTGTCAAATATTTTTAAAAGGAAAGATATATTTTCGAAACGAGTTCGAAATGGCTCAAAGGAAGTGATACATAATTTTTCATTTTTTTTACTTTATCGTATACTTAATATTAAAAAAAGTACAGTTATCGTCATAAAGCTCCAACATGAGATTTTGCAGAATCTTCACATCTTATACCAGCCCCCGAGGTTCAAAAAAATACATTTTTGGGAAATGTCTGTCTATTTGTTATCATAGATAAATCGTTTTGGTTTAAACGAATGAAATTTAATATGCTGTCTCTATACCAAATTTGTAGATTTCTATCAAAGTTTGAGCAAATTATAATTAAAAAAAGTCTGTCTGGATGTTGAATATATTCAAAATAAATAACTACAAAATAAAAAGAGCTAGATAGATAAAATTCGATAGACAGAATTAACATCTATAGCCTAAACTCCTATAAAATCCAATTAAGGATTTGCCATCTGTTGACCTGTACTTTTAGAAACATATAACAGCGATAATTCAAAAATATTACGAAATAAATACTTTAAATTTAGTATGGAGTTTTGGGCCCCTTGAATGCAGTTTTGAATCAAATGTTTGTTTCAGTTCTTCGAGAAAAACGCTTCTGAAATACAAATGAGATTTTCGGAAAATATTATGACCCTGCTTGGGATTAATAGCCAAATAACTCACCAAGGATAATAATAAAAATGCCCAATTCACGCCAAAGTTGAATAATTCGTAACTATTGTAAACCAATGCCATGCAAAGCGTTCTCTGGAATAACACCTTCATTACAGAGTATGCAAGAAGGTTTTTAGAAGACAACTCCTGCTGTTTGGCCATATGGTTTTATTATTATTGTATAGTAATTGAATTTAAATAACATAAAGTTAACTTATCTCAAAAAATAAATCAATGAATTTGGTTGTTTTTGATAAAAAAAATTTCAGCGAACATGATTGACGTTTTATTTTTATATTGGAACAATATTTTTAACGCTAACATGATTGGTTATCAGTAAATAAGCTGCATAGAAGAATTCTAATAGAAGATATTCCATAATATTTTTGATTTTGATTTTGCCCTCTGCCTGACCTTAGTGACTAAACAGTAAATAAATTCATCAGTCACCTTTCTAAGAAATTCCTCATTGTTAATACAAACCATTAAGCTTAGTAGCTTTAACTTAGTACCCTGCCAAATCCTATTTATACCAGGGAACATTATTTTGATAGCAATTCGTTTAGAGAGCATGATTAATGATTTCTTTTCATATTGTAGCAATATTGCTATGCCTAAAATGATTAGTTCACTTGAAGTAAACTGTATACAAGATCTTTAAACGCAGGTATTCTATAATATTTTTCATTTTGATTTCCTCCTTTTGGCTGGCCTCGGTATCTGAACCGTAAAGAATTTCACCTCTCATCTTTCTACGAAATTCTTCATTATTAATATAAACCATTAAGCTTAATAATTTTAACTTAGTAGCCTGTCAAATCTTATTTATAAAAGAAAGCATCCATACATTTTTTAAAAACCATTAAATGGATTCTACGTCTCGAACCACCATACCTACAATTACATTAGCTTTCCTCCGTTATTTCAAAGTTAATTTCGGTTTCTGAGTTCACATGATACAAAACTTTTGATTTTATTTTGAAATTTTTTTAGAAGTATGCCGTATGTCTTGAAATCAATCATTTCCCAGGTGATTTGTTATTTCCTTTTTTCTGCTTTTTCATTCAATTTGATTTTACTGCAAAATATTTTTTAAAGTAAAAACTGCTTAATACAGAGTAAAAACGCTACAAATAATGACTTTAGATGGTGTATAATCGTTGATATAAAAAAGTTTAACCAAACGCTTCCCATGCTTATTCTAAATTTTTAAAAAATACATGTTTTGCATTAAAAATTATAATCCAAATAAAAATAGAATTAAAGGGGTAAAACAGGCAAGATAGGATGCAATTTATTATATAACAAGCAATCATAAACGTCCAATTATGATAAACAATATAACTTACAATAACTATAATTCTGTTTTGAATTTTGGGTAAACTAGACGTAAATATTTGTTAATAGTTTAAGTGTATAAAAATTATTTTTAATGGAATCACGCGCCAAGGAGAAAAAAAAAAAACATTCTAAGGGGATTTCAAACAGGAGGTCTCATATTTGACTGACTTGACTGTGTAGTTGTGTTGGCGATATAATGAGATTGCTAGTAGTTTTTACTACACTTTCAATTGTGCAATAGATGCTTAGAAATAAAGATTTGCTCCTAGGAAACGTTGGAGAAACTTCCACACTTTCCCGGAGTTCCCGAGATGTTTTTGCATTTGCCCCGTTTACTTTGGACAGACGCTTTATAAGGAGCAGCATGGAGGAACAGAATGAATTCAGAGAAAGAGCTGCGACAGTTGGCTTAGCTTGAGATTACGTCTTTTCTTTTTGGCGTGCATTCTAACAAGAGCTTTGCTGTTATCCATAATTAGCGGATTGAATAGCGTTAATTCGCTGTGTATTTGCAGTTTGCGTTATGTGCATTTAATATGCGTTTCGTAGACAATAAAGTCTGCATTTCATCCGTAACTTCGCATCGTTATGGAGAGAATTTTCGTAACAATACACTAACATTACAATATCATAACGTATAATAACACGATAATACCAGTGCAAAAATAATAGTATATAATAATAAGCAATTTAAACAGTATATTAAAATAGTTTAACAGTAAAATGAATTTAATAAGAAACAATTTTTTTAAAACTTTTATTAATGCTCTTGAAAACCGAAATTTTTGATCTTTAATTATTTTTTATCTTTTAATCTTTAATTCATAATTGGAAATTATTAACTTTCTGCGATCAGTTTGTTAGTAGGTGTTAATCAACGACAAAAAATTTTATTCCATGTTTTAAATTGTGGTGTGCATTTCCTTAATTTCCTACTTCTATAATATATTCTTATTATATCACAAGAAATAAGAAAATCACTTTCTTGATGTATCATTAAAGAAATTAGAACTTGAAAATTCAAAACTTTATCATCATTGTTTGATTTTAAAGCCATCATAAATTGTAAATGCATCAAAATTTCACGTCTTTTAATAAATGTGGGCCTTATACTAAAACCTATGAGACGTGGGAGAAAATTGATTATTCTTATTTTAATCTCCATCTCACGAGGGGATACCGCAGACGAGATGATGAGAATGTTCCGATATTTGCGTACCTGGCGAGCATATAAATGGTGTGGGATGTCTTTCTCCCTACAAATGACGGGACTTGCCTATTGCGGGGATAGCTGTACCTTGGTCGGCAATGGGCTGGTGGACTCAAATTTAGTTCTCAGCCACGCTTTTGCGGCAGTCCGATCTTTCAATTTCTTCCATCTGCCTTTAAGTAAGGTTTGTGATTAACGTGCTCATCAACAATGGGAAAAATGGCATGATAAGTATAAGTGGCAACAATTTATTGATAATTATCCCGTCTAAAATTATAATCACTTTTATTTCAATGATGTAAGATAGTGTCATAAATTACGCTTAAACTGTTAAAAATAAAAATAAATTAATAATATAGCAATGGAGCCATTAAAAATAAAATTAAAAAAAAAAGAAATCCTACGCCCCAAAATGGCAACGTTTAAAAAACAATTTTTTTATTCTGAGATAATATAAACATTATTTTTGTACTATAAAAGGACGTAGTAATGAAAACAAATCGCCATTTTGTTCTTTTGCTAAAAAAATCGAATTCTGGAGAAAACACTTTCTCTCTATACAGAATAAATTTGTCAATATTTGTAGTTCTAGACTAACCTATCTTTAAACCTTTAGTAGAACTTTGTATACTATGTGTGCTCAAGTACACACAGAACTTAGGTACGTGCATGTTTTTAGTGCGCATGTGTTGGGCTGCAGACGGGCACTCACACAAAGAGAAACAAACTTTCACCCTCATTTAGTAAAGATGGAGATACAACCGAAAAAAATGTAAATTGCATTATTTGTTCTGAAATTCCCTATCAGATGGCCCCCACTGGAATGGAATGGAAATTTAGTTAAATTTATTGTCTAACTAATTATTAAATTCTAATTGCATTAAAGCAGTTTTATCATCAAAAATATCCAAATATATGGAATTTGAAAACTTTAAATCTTCTGAAAGTACATGTTTAAATGTACGGTTTCCTAAAAACTATACGTCGAGGCAACTTTTCACTTAAAATGTTTGGTATAATATAAACGATCACTTGAAAAAATGATACAATTAAAAAGATCACACGATTAATAAAATCGCATAATTAATGATAAGAAATATATATGAAGAATTTTAACGAATCAACATAAACATTTTTGTTAAATAAAATGTTCTGAAGAATGTTGCACATTAAAAAGAATTATCAAGTAAAATTTAATTTAAGGCTGACGTTGGAAAGAACCACATTTCTAAAAATGCTAGATTGTTAATGCATTCCAAATATTCTCCATTAAAAAGTTCAAAAATGAAAAATAAATATTTAAATTATCTAAAAATTAATTTTTCGTGAAATTACAACATTTAAATGATTAAAAAAGCTTTTTAAAGAGAAATTACACGCAAACAATATGATTTTTTTTAGTTGCCAAAAAAGACGAAAAGTGGTTAAAAGTGTTCGCAAAAATAGAATCTACATTTTAAAAAGTATAGAAAATTAATTCTACTCTCAGAATTTATTTTTAAAGAAGGAAAATCATAACAAAATAATACACATAGTCAAATATATTTTAATGAAAAGAATATAACAAAAAAAAAAGGAAATATATTTTTATGCTTTTCAACACGTGTTCAAAATTTATTTTTAATATATGCACTATATAAAAGAAAAATTTGCGAGGCGAGCTTCATGTTTAAAATTAAATTTTGTTTGAATTTAATTAATTCTGTGAATTCTATTAGAGGCATTTAATTATCTTAAAATTAATTCTCTGAAAACGTAAGATAATACTACTAGGACGAAAATCAATTTATTCTTGTTAGCAAGAAAATTTGTCTGAAAATTGAAACATTTATTTAAAAACGAAAAGAAACTTATTGAGGAAAATACCTATATTCGAGCATCATAATATTAATGAAAGTGTAAAAAAGTGAGCGCACGTGTGCAAATTTTTATATATACATCACATTAAAGCTTCTCGAATTCCTTAAGCGGATAATTTCACAGAAATTTCCAAGGAAATATTTTTAGTTAAAATTGTTAGACAAAGAAATTGAAAATTCTGGTACACGTGTATTTAATTTCGCAATTTCAATTAAGTTAAAACGCAAGTGAGGATATATTTTTCAGTAATTTCTGGCATGTAATAAACAAATATTCTGTTTGATACCGATCACCATGACGATAACTCTCGCAATACGGTTACTTCTCTTACAACCAATCGCATTTTCTTCTCACTTGACGTGGTAATGACGTCATAGTAGTTTTATGCTCCTTATGGATTTGAAGTATTTTATATTGGCAAAGCAAAGTTGAATTGCAAATTTTAAAAATAAAACATATTTATCGTTCTAACAAAACCTTTTTAAACATTCTTTAATGAGACTCTCTACAAATCTCTAAATTTCTGAAAATACTTGTGCTAGCATGTTTATTATCTTGTGAGAACATGATGTTTTGGTTAGGAGATTTTGAGGACTCCGAATTTTGTGAGCAAAAAATAAAAATTATGGACCACCGAAAATTATCGGTTAAAGAATTTTTTATCGGCTTTTACCAGTATTGCGTTATTATTTTGTATGCTACTGTGAAAGCAGATTCGTTTTTAAATGGTTGACGTAGAACTATGAAATCATAGCTGTAATTCCATATCAAAACCGGTCGAGCTCGAAAGCTATATAAATATATATAAAAATATAGATAAATATATATAAATACATATATA
>JAOUZG010028648.1:711173-728035 GCA_026289955.1 Argiope argentata | reverse complement strand
AAAAAAAAACCCATCGTTTCTCTAAACATAGGTTCATTCGTCATCTGATAGTCTCGTGATTGTTTCAAACCAGTATAAACTGGTTAATGACTTAAATTAATTAGGACAAATAATAACTTAAAAAATGATAAAGTTCTCAAATGATAACTTGAAATTTGAGATCATAGATTTCATTTTTTTCATTTTATTTAATTTTGATATCTAAAGAGAAAAGATAAATACCTTAGATTATTGTAAATGCAATTGTATATAATGTTCCCAGAGCCTGACATTCTTTTCTAAATAGTGATGTAATGCTCATACTTGTAATATTTTTTTCAACATTTACGTGCCAATATTTCCGAATGGGAAATCGAATTAAGAATTGAAATGAAGATAAAATTGCATTGATGCATTTTTCAAGAAACTAATGGTTATTTATTCTTGAAAAAAGCTTGATTTTTTTTACAGAAATTATATTTTCAGTAGAAAGTGCAGGAATCAAACAAGTTCTTTTTCCCATTTCAAATTTGGGGCAACATAAATATTAATTGCCTTTAGAATGTGGGTGGCATACGTAAAGCCCCATTTCTATATATTATATAAATATTTACGATAAACATTGCGTTTTTTAGATAGAGATTCTGTCTTATTGTATTTGAAGTTTGTTTAACAAATATTGGTTGAAATATTTAATGAAAATTGTTACTACGTCCTAGAAAGCATTTGACTTGTGAAAGAGTGACAAAAAGGAAAAAAAAACTTTAATTAACATCAAATTGAAAACAAATGAATTTAAAGCAATAGTTAGTTTAATAAAAGTTTGGCACAATAGTTATGAATAGCCTTCCAATTTGTTTATCTTTTTCCAGTATCGGAAAATTTTCGTCCCTGTAAATATCATCTGAACATCTAAACAATGCATATGTTAATTCAGCAATATTTTTTAAAAAAATATATTAATGGAGCATTGAGTGATATTAGACGGGAAGAAAAGCTAAGAGTTGCAAAAAATCTTTCAATCGAAAATATAAGGTGATCGTGAAATAGCTAACATTGAGGCAAAACGTGAAAAATTAAATTAAATATTGGACATATAAGCAAAGAATGTTCTTATTTTAGGGCTTTGAGATTTGAGTCGGAAGTTGTCCAATCAGAAGTTTGATGTTCTCATCATGAAAAGATTAAGCATTAAATGAAGGGTCAGTGGAGTTTCAATACAAGCTATGCAGTATCCACAACATCGGTGTTGGTAAATGAAAAAGAACAAGGGGCAAATCTCCTCAGTTATTAAAAGCATATAAGATAACCTCTACAAATAATAAAGAAGAATGTATGTATATTGCCACTCTACAGGTCCGATAATTTGACTTAGATTTGAATTATTTGAAGAATTAGAATGACAATCTCAGATCTAGTTAATTAAGTGTAATTTTGGCGTTTTTTCGTGACTTTAACTGCCAAAAATATTACTGTATAAAAATAAATTTTGCTTCATCTTAGAATTCAAATTATTTTTTTAGAATTTTAAATATTTGGTTTTTAATTTTATTGGCTTTTCTAGATACTTTTTTAGCATTTTAAAATTGTTTTAAAAGAGATTTTAAGCTTAGTTTGCAGTGCCATCATTCATTGCTAAAATGAAATACAACACTTTTATTATTGTTGCAACTGATATTTTGCCGTGACTTTTTTGCTTATTATTGATTATAAAAAAGTGAATATTCAATTTATTCTTTTCAAGTTGAGTTGTTTTTAGTAATCTTATAATATTTTTGAATTTTTTTTTGTGTGTTTACAATAAATTTCAAAAATCTTCAACAACTAATGAACATTTTCTCATGAAATACCGCATTTTGAAAGTGCGCGCAGTTTTTAAACACTACTGTACTTTCTTGTGATACTGTTAAAAAGAAGAAAGGTTTTTTAAAGTAAAGAAGAAATAAAGATAATATATCTCAGAATGAACAGAACGACATTTGTAATGTAATACCCAATAGCTATTAATGTCTAATTGCGGCGTAAAACTTTTGAAATGACATAAATATTCCTCTATCAAAATTTGATGTTAAAATATTATCCTAAAAGAGCCATTAAAACCATGTTTTACAAAATAGTTAAGTAAAACTTTTAACAACCATAGTGAAGGTGCAGGTCATCAGAGACAGCAAAAAGTAATATGAATCAGAGATGCATTTTTTATAATTCTTAGAATCTCCATACGTCCTATTAAGAAGAACCGAATGCTTTTCTCATTTTGTGAAAGAAGGAATCTTATTTCTTAAAGAGTTCTCACTGAATTTTTGTGAGATAATAAAGTCACTTTTTTTGTTTTGTAATATGGAGCCTTTGACTGTTAATGTGTGTGGTTTGGTATTTGCGTGCTGATAAAATAGTAAATCTATTATGACCTATGTTTCGAGTTACAATTTTAAACTTCCACTCCGGTAAGTGAAAGCGTGTTTTCATGTGGGGAGGGGAGGTAAATGAAGAAAAATCGAATTTGGATTCATAGGTAATATATCTCTGCAAAGAATGAGATTGATCATTAGATAAGGTTGCGAATGTATGTGTTGGCGTTCTACCAACCAGTTCTTGACACAGAGACACCAAATTTTTACCAGGTATAATTTGGAAGCTGAGATATTCCTTTATGACCGATTTTTTTAAAATTATTATTAAAATTTGTAATTAATTAAAAATATTAAATTATAATATATTTTGCCGATAACTTCCAAAAATATATTCGTTCAAAAGAATTATTTGTATGCCTTTTTAACGTCTAAAACAATGATCTTTTCAATTATAGCAATTTGATTGCTGCAGTATTCTTTAGTCAGATCCAATTAACTTTACTTTAAGTATAACATACTTTAAGTATATTTCAGTACAATATACGTTTTTTTTAAATTTTTGGAAACTTAATCAAAATTGCTCATATTGTTTCTTGAAATATTTGATTGCTTGATTTTTTTTTCATTGAAAGTTCAATCTAGGTAGGTAAGTAAACTTAATAGAACAGACATAACAGAGCCCGTGATATCATGGAACCTATCAGAATTACAAAAGTTCACGTATATAATAAGCAGAGTAAATGTTAGATTATTATGACAACATGGCCATTATGTCTGGCAGATTGACTGAGCACAGACATGAAAAGATTTAACGGAAATTAATTATATATATATATTTTTTCATTTGTATGTTTCTTTCCGATTAATTCGTTTTTGTTTTGATTTTAATTAAGCCCACCTACATCTGTACTTAACCTAAAAGGGCTCTCATGAGCCCTAGAAACGAAGATACGGTGTTAACTGTTATATTATCGATTAAAGATTAATTATTCCTTAATTTACTTAATGGTTTTGATGCTTCAAAATTAATACACGTTATTTTTCTAATATCTTATAATTAATCGAATTCCTTTTTTACATATTGTTAAAAAAGTTTTTTGGAAATTACGCTAATAATGGTTTTAATCGATTTGCATGTACCTTCCCCCAGCCCCTCCTTTTTTCAAACTATAGGATTTGGGAACTGCTTGGTCTGCCTAGTGAGATATCCATTTTTGAGAGCGCTCAAACACGCACGTACATAAGATACCCAATCGATGTGAGGTTTGAGGTTTGGAGTTTTAGAGACCATGGAAGTTATTTCAATAAGTGACATGTAACGGAAAGTCCGTCCGATTTCTTTTCCGATTTCTCTGCCGATGAAATAGACACAATTGACATGTCTCAGTAGAAAATGACGATCACGTTTTGCTGAATCACGAAGACACTAATATAAAGACGACAATTATACAATCGAAATGAATACAGGCAACACACAGCAATAAACCTTAACAAACAGTTGTCCAGAAGTGTAATCGATAGTAATAATGATCACAGCACACAAAGCGTCCCAACAGAATTTAGCAGAATCTACTTAGCAACATCGTACAAACATCTACGACTCACTACGTAGGCCGGGATGGCCTGGTTGGTAGAGCGTTGGACTCGTACGGTTACGGGTTCGAAGCTTACCGGTCAAAAGACTCCCCGAGTGTATGGTGGTTGGCGCTCGTTAAATCTGTTCGTGGTCGCAAAGTCCTCCATGTCGAGAATAATACCACTGGGGGTACTGGGTCAGAGGTGATCATTCTCTGTTCCAGGTCTAAATTAAGATCTGAGATGAATTAATGAATTTGCATGAATGAAGTCCGCCCCCTAAAAAGGGTTGTGACATGTGAGTAGCTAAATCGTACTTTTGGTCCTAGATGGCACTACGTGTGAAACAAAGAGACTCATTTCTTAGGCTTCAAATCTGCTGATCGTATCAGCGGGGGCTTGCCCACGGCAAGTGCCATTAGTCGCAACACACACGACTCACTCCTGTCTCCTCGATTTAGTTGTATTCAATCTCCGACTACATCATACACGACTCGATGCTGCTTCCACAATAAACGCCAAGACATGGCGTAGAGTTAGATTTATTAATCACTTGAGCTCCATACAAAGCTTTCCTTTCCTCGGTCTAATCCTACTAATATGCCGTTACTTCTCTATCTTTTCGACGTCTCTATTCACGATTCGATTCGCATCTACGACTGATTGAGCTTGCATCCTCCGGCCTTTAATAATTATCGAAATGCAGGTAGAGATGCTAGGAACCAATTAGGCGTGTGTCGGCTCCTGTTGGCTAATTTTCTAAAATTTTGGAAATTTCCAGTTATATCTATTTTGTCACCAAAGTTGACAAATTCGTCGCCAAATCGGCAAATGATAGCCAAGTTTGTTTCCATTCTCTGATATTAATCTAACACGCTGATATCCAAACAATCCATTCATCAATCTCACGGGGACCCGATCAGCACCTAACAGAACTAATCGTAAAATGGTCTTTTCTCTGATGAAACTTACCGTGCTGGTAAACAACATTACAGGTGTGTAACAGTATCTGAATAAGCAGAAAATTAAAGTAAAGCGTAATAAAAATTAAATTTAAGGTAAAAATTGAGAGGGCATTTGGTTAAATAAAAAGATTATGAGAAAAATGGATAAAGGTTGTTTTAAGTAAGCTTCGATAAAATAAAAATAAGTTTTAAAGTATTTGAGTAATTTGGAAAATAAAGCATCAGTAAGAATAAAATTTTATAAAACACCAAATTATTAATCTTTGTTCGTTATGTTTCGTTTATGTACAATTATTAAATAAATATGAATTAAAGTTTTTAAAATAAAATAATTCGAGAAAATTGTACCTAATTTTAAATCGATGATAGTCTCATTTTCAAACAAAACGGATTAGAACGGACATTGCAGTTCAGAACATTTAGTTAATGAAAATGAAAGTTGAGGTGGCAATCTCTCCCCAAATTACCAAGTCATACGAGTGGACATTTAATGGTCCCGAATTTGGAATGTAATGGAGTAACATACCCAACGGACGTTTGTCGAAATGGGATCTGAAACCAACGACGCTCTTAGTCTAATCTTAAATCTCGAATAACATGTGAGAGGTTTTTGTTAATAAGTTTCACTTTTATATTACAAAAAAAAGTATTGTTTAATAGTGATAATACAATTCATGCGCATTTATTGTTTTAATTCAGAGCCTTTAATTTATGAGCACTTATGGTTTTAACTCAATATGTTGTTTAACTATTTTAATAATTGTCAAAATTTATTTTAGGAAATAAAAATTTTAATTAATATTTCGAGCGTATAAAATGCTATCGTAAATATAATTATTTACGATAGCATTTTATACGCTTTTATTTAAGTCGGTTTGTATTGCGTTTATAAAGATGAAATTTCAAATGGATTTTTCCCTCACTTTCTGTCATTAAGGACACTAATTTTATAATTATATTTTCTGATCATAATAATCAGTTAAATACAGCCTCATTATTAATCCATCTTCTAATTGTATCTAATTTCGACTAATTTTTAAAATTGCCTGGTGAAGAATTTCAAAACAATGAAGCATGATAAATATAATAATAACGAAACAATTTAGAAAAAAATATTTTTTTATATTATTTATTATATTATTATTATTATTTATATTACTTATTGATATAATTTTTTTAAATCTTTCTTTGTGTTTATATCATTTATTATGATGTTTTTGAGATGAGGCTTTTGGCGTCAACAAAAATGCTCTTTTAAGCCCATGATTAACTGAAATGAAATAAATAGGAAATGCGATATTCTTTTAAACAGTAAATACGAGACAAATTTTTTTGCATCTTTTGCGATACTAAAGTGACTCATTCAATGAAACCTTTGAAATGAATAAAAATATAATTTAACTTGCACGAGCACGTGGTGCTTGGCCGTTCAAGAAATGATGTTCTGACATGAGGTCTCGAAATATGCATAACAGATTTCATTTTAATCTTTTTACATATTATTCTTATTTACATTATTTAATTATATTATTTATTATATTAATATTATTTTATATATATTTTTTGTAATTATTTTCATTTAAAAATGAAAACTAACAATAAAAAGAAAAGAAAAGCATAAATAAAAAGAAAAAAAATGCATATCTTTTTCAATTCCAATCTAGTAACGTCGAATGAATATCATAGTACACTGAGAACATTACCGTAAGAAAACTGATCTACAAAAAGTAACAAAAAGATTAAAATGAATCTTTTCATCAAAAAAACAATTCCCCATTAATAAAAATTAGTTTCTTGCAATATTAATTTTTGTTATTTATATTATATTTCTATATTAAAGTTATAATAATTATAATAATAAAAATTATGACTAATAATTATGATTTAAACTGCAGTTAAAAATTGCCTGGTGAAGTTAATTAAAAACATTGTAATACTTTTTTAGCCTTTAACGCATCAATACTTTAATAAATATACAATACAATAACAATAATTATGATTAAAAATATAAATTATTATAATACCACACACACACACACACACACACACACACACACACACACACACACACACTTGACCTTCATACTTTCAAGAAAAGTTTTTAAAAAAACAGTTTTCCATTCATACAATTATAAAAACACTCTTTCGAAATATTTATTTTTGTTATTTAATTTATAATCCTATATTACATTAATAACAATTATGACTAATATTCTTATTCATGAATGAAATAAAGCAAAACCAACGATCCTCACACCAAAGTTGAAAGCACCCACACCAAACAGCAGACTGGAAACTGCTCCCCATTCAACAACACGAAATCAATAAAAGCAACAAGTTAAATTCTGATGACTTATCGGGATGAAGAAGACTCGGGATACAAAATATGACTCCCAGTCAAAAATAATTCACCAAAAAAACCTTTATTCTCGAATCTGAAGAATGGGAGAAAAAAGTTGACCAATAATATGCCATTTGTCCCCTAAAACGTCAATGCGCAAGAATCGACGCATAGTCTTCAGATCCGGGCCAATTCGGTTGCAGTTAAGTTTTAGCTCTGGGGGTATTAACTACCATTTCGTCTCTAACTGCCGTTCGGTGCACAACCAGTTGAGAAAGGGTGAACCGATCTAAAAGTTTCTCAACTTTTTTTTCGTGGTGCAGGGCGGCTTATCGGAAGCGGTAAGTGCTTTGTATTTTCGTTTTGTTTTGTGTGAAGTTTTTAGGATTATATTATTGAATCTGATTCAAAGTTTCTTTTGTGATATGAGTTAATTTTTCTCCCAAACATGTTGTTGAGTTTTTAGATTGTTTGTAACATTTGTCGAAAAGTTAAGAAAGGGCAGTTTGAGGGGAAGTACGATGTAAGGTTAAATATAAGTCAAGTAGTTGAAAAGGCAAACTATTATAGTAAATATAAAATGTTGTTTATTCCAATTTTTATCCAGTAAAAATTATAGTTTTTAGTGGATTATGCGATTTGGCGGATATTTAATTTTTTGATATTTCGGATGTCATTTTGAATAAAATAAGATCTTTAATTTATTTATATTTAATTTTATTTACTTTTAAATATTCTTGGAATAGACTTTTGATTAAAGAGAAAAGATATTTAATTAACAATTTGTCTGGCACTGAAGTTGATAGAATTCAATAATCAAATTTTTTGTTTACCAAGTTAATCAAGTAATTATTGGAAGCATTTATTTAAACATTTAAAATGAGTTGAAATGAATGGAACAAAATAAGTTCTTTAATACAAATTTAATTAGATGGTTTGTAATGTTTTTCAAAACATCAATTGGGAAATCTGAAAACAGTTGTAATGTAATATTAAATAATAGTAGTAATGTAATATCAAGTAGTTGAAAAGACAAAATATTGTTGTAAATGCAAAATATTGTTTCTTCAAATTTTTTTCCTCTAAAATTTACAGTTAGTGTCTTATGTAATTTTGTAAATATTTAATTTTGGAATAATTTGGATATCTTTTTGAAGAAAATAAAATTCAAAAAACTATAATTACAGTTAGTGTCTTATGTAATTTTGTAAATATTTAATTTTGGAAAATATTATTCAAAAAAATCCTAATTTTACTCTCTTTTAAATTATCCCGGAATAGTATTTTAATTAGAGCAAGAAAATATTTAATTAAACTTATTGGTGACTTTGAAATTGATAAAATTCAATCATTTAGTTTTCATTTAGTTAGTCAAGTAATTATTGCAAGTATTTATTTAAGCATTTAAAATTACTGAAAGTGAATAATAATCGGATATGTTTTACGAAAATTTCATAAAAAGAGAATTAATTAAAAAATTCGCTTCGACTGGTGAAAAGGGTAATGAATGTTAATTTTAACTTTTAAAACATTAAATCGATAAAATTCTTTGAAAGTAGTTTGAATAATTTAGAATGAAGAATAATAAATGTGTTCATGTTTAACAATCAACATCTATTAATATCATTAATACCAATTTCTAAAAAAAGACTTTAAAAGATTTCTGTTTGAGGAAAGTGTTGTGTTTTTGTTTCATTTAAAAAACTGCAGAAAACGTAAAGTGTTAATGGATTCTCTTGAATGAACTGTTTTTATTGATTTATAAGATCTATGAATGACTTAGTTTTAATTTATGCATTTAAAAGTCTCATGATTCGTTGTAAAAGAGATATTCCAACAAGTCTTTTTCGCGATTAATTTGAAAATTTTATAATCGAATTTATTTATTTTTGGTGTTTTTAAACTATTATGTTTATGTTTTATTGAAAAGAATTGATTGTAAAATTGTCGATCGGATAGTTTATTAATAGTTATTCGAATAATTTCGTTACTTTTTAGAATATATTAAAGCTTCTTTTGTATTATAGAAGATTTGCTTCAAATATTAGAGATCTTATTTATTTGTTTTTGGTTTAGTTATTTAAAGTTTTTTTCCTTGCATTACAAAAAACTTCTTAAATATCAAAAAACAAATAGAATTTTTGCGGAAAATGCGAATTCCGTTTTGTTTTGTGTCATAAATGAATATGCTAGTAGACTAAATTCGAATAATTATAATTATTAAATTAATTAGAATTACTGAATCATAATTAAGATTCTCATTATGAACTTAATATTTTTTGTAATCATTCTTTGAATTTTTAACATATAAATAAATTGAGATTTGGGAAATATGGAACTTTTATGAATTTATAAAATATGAAATTTTGTTTTTATTATTTACAAGTTACAACAAATTTATAATGTAAAAATAATTTTGTTTCCTTTCTCTATTTGTTTTTATGAGAAGTACCAAATTAGAAGGATAGAAATCTGACTAATAGTTCAGAAAGATACTTGTTACCTTTCGACATAGTTTGCTATTTTTAATGGAAGGATTATTAAAATAAATATAATGTACTATTGTTATTGCTTTGATTTTGCTATTATTTTTTATTTCCTTTTTCTTGGAAAACGTACCTCTTTCCCAGGTTTTTAAATACTTGATAAAAAAAATTGTGACGAATAGCAAGAAAGAGAGGGATAATCTTGTTATTTAAAATAATTTATAAATTCACTATAATTAATTTCCATTTCCCTAATATTTTGTAATGTCATTAATAAATCCCGAATTCTATCGAATAACACACTATTAGATTTATTGCATAAAAATTCACATAAAAATATTTATATTAAGATTTTTCTGTTTGCAGGCTGCTTGGCTATATGCTGCTCTATGTAATTCAAATCAGCCTTAAAATCAATCTATCTTTTCTCTAATCACCCTGTAGATTGTCTTACTTTCCGAACCTTTCATATTAGATGGCAAGATATATTGAAGAACTAAAAATCCGACACTGTGGACTAAGAGATCAATAAATTTCATCTCTCGATTATTTGTATCGTTCCGATATATATGTGTGCTGAGAGCGGGAGAGACAGTTTTATTTTAAAGTTATTGGTAGTTAGTCGACTTGAAGTCTTGTTTTGAAGTTGTTGGTTAGCGTGTTTGGGACCTAATAACTCTGAAAGATCCGCTGCGAATGCTGATATGGTACATATTTAATACATTGAAAATCAAATGCCACTTTTCTTTAGGAGGCCGGTTCATGGGCCACTCTCTTCATCATGTCAATGCTAGAAAGTTGCAAAATCACTCTCAAAACTTATGTAACTCAATTAAACTGAGCATCTTTAAAAAGAATAAACTTAGTTTTCTGGTTCCGTATCTAAATCCTAATTTAAAGAAATTTCACCTTCCCATAATTTTAACCGCCGAATGAAAAAAAAATATATATATAGTAGTTTCTCGTAATAAATCCAATAAAATAATTCTGATAATTTAACATCGGCTTGTATTCAACACAGGAATCGCTTTCCCCGAAATTCAAATAAACTTCTGTTTCCCATAAAAATAAAATTGATAAAAAAATTTGATCTCGAGATTTATATGAATCTCCATGTTCTTGATCACTGTGAGAAAAGTATTCTTTTAACAATTATTATACTTTTTTAAAATTTTGTCAAAGAAAAAAAATAATTAATTATAATAAATTAAAATTCATTATGGAAAAAAATAACTAGGCCAAATGTCATAAATAGCTTTTTTGGTCTTAACCAGAATTTGACAAATGTATAAAATTTCAAAATAAAGATATATATATTAACAGTATAGTATAGCACCTATTTTAACCGTATAGTATAGCACCTATTTTAACAGTATAGTATAGCACCTATTGTAATAATATAGTTCCTTAATAGATTAAAATTGCCAATTATTAATATTGTTAAGGCTTATAAAATTGTTTATTTATTTCTTTTATATATATATATATATATATATATATATATATATATATATATATATAATAAACATTGATGCTTTTAATGCATTTAAATGTATTTCTAAATAGAAAAATAATTTCAAATTTAATTCTTTTATTAGAGGAAAATATTGAAATAACACGTTTTTTCTGAAATTTTTGTAATTAATTACGATTTATAAAATTTTGTCAGGCAATTTTGAAAATACACAATACTGAAGAGTTGCTTTTAAAAAGAAACTGAGACAAATAAGCAATATTTATCTGCAGTTTCACCTTAATAATTGTTTTTATTAATTGATTCTAAGATGACTTAAGAACTAGATATAATGTTACCATTAAATTCGTAAAGTTTTATTTAAAAACGAGGTGGACTGAGATGCTCTTTGAGCTCTTAATGGCGGAACACTGTTGAAGTTTAGAGTGTGAAGCGCCGGTTCTAGAATTTATCTCCAGGAAATGATGATTACTTAAAATTCCGAAAATATCAAACATATTTTAATATATTGATATTCTTTAAATAAGGTGAATATGCTTTAAATAATTGAATATACTTTATGTATCTCAAAAAATGACAAAATAAAATTGCATTTAAAAAAATAGACTACATTAGTAATCAAAAATTAAATAATTATTTTTTAATCAAAAATAAAGACACAAAAAGAAATCTCGAAAGTTTCAGGGCCTTACTTATATATTTTTTTACAATACTTCTTTTGAGCTATCTTTTTATCATTTTGCCTGCAATGTCTCTTGCTTTTACGATTTAATTATGATATTTGTATTTCTGATTTAGCAATTTTGCATTTAGAAAGCTCAATCAAAATGTTATTTTTTTAAAAAAAAATTTGAGTATTTAATATATTTTATAATTTCTTAATGTAAATTTTTATTGAAACTTCAAATAGGATCTATGTAAGATTTACTTTTTGGTGACGACATTCATTATTAATAAAAATTAAAGTAAGGTTAATAATTTTAAAATAATTTAAAAGTATTTAAATTCTAAAAAATAACACTATTGCATTCTCATAAAATTTCAGAATTAGATAATTTGGAGCCGATTGAAATACTGTTTACAAACTTACATCTTTTGATTGATGAAGATGAAAACAGTAAAACAGAAGCGTGTAAAAGTAATCGAGCTTGTTTACCAAATCAACACGTTTATCCATGAAGATGGAACTGCAATTTTTTTTCATGAAAGAGATAATTACCCGAAATCATTATACCAATTGCAGTACTTCCACTAAATCGACCAAAACATTATCCTTATATGCCTCCGTAATAATGCGCCTAGTACTTACATTTAAGGGATGTGTCATCGATTTTTCAGGCATCGTTGATCCACTATGACAAAAATCGAAGCTCTGGTACTATTTTCGGTTTAGTATTATCACCATGTGATCAGCAGAGTGTTTCGCTCGCGTTTGATAAATACCTACTGGCGATACAATTAAATAATAAATACGAGGATCATTCAGATAGAAGGGACAGATTTAAAGTATTTATTTCTTGTGAATGACAGTACAAGTGCAAAAAAGGTATTTATTTCTTGTGAATGACTGTACAAGTACAAAGTAAAGTATTTATTTCTTTGAATGACAGTACAAGTATTTATTTCTTGTGAATGACAGTAAGCATGCAAAATCTGTTCAAAGGATTCCGTTTTTTGGGGTATATGATAAACGCAAAACAAGGAGTGCTAGATAAAAAAAATCAATGCATATTATTAACATCTACAGTATGAGGCTTCCCAAATTTAAGCCAAATCTAACAACTTTTTGATCGTCTAGTGGCCTGCACTTTCAGAAATATATAAAAGCAATGAGTTAAATATACTAAATTTGGTATGAGACTTTCGTGACTAGAAGTGTAGCTTTTTAACAACTTTTTGTTTCACTATATTGGCAGCTAAGCATATAAAACACAGATTAAATTTTTGGATTCTATTAACCACATGGCTGGGTTTAATCTCTAAAAACCTGGCTTAGAATGGGATATTATATACAGTAAAAATGCCGATAGTCAGAATCCTAGCATAGGGGTATCGTGTCTTTCTCCTGGATTCGAGACCTGGTTTGGGCAGGATTCTTTTTCTTCAGTATTTTATATGTGGAGTGTGTGAGTGCGCCCCCCCCCTGTAAAAAGGGGTTGTGACAGTGAATGTGACGTGTGAAGTAGCTAATCCGTAATCTTGACCCTTAAACGCTACTGAAAAAACAATAGACGCTCACTCGGCTTAAATCGCAAACAGGTAACTGTCAGCGGGCTTGTAAAGTGCCACAAACCCCATTTAAACAACACAACAAAATTGCAGCATTTCATAACTATTGTAAACCAAGGCTATTTTTGGTATTTTTGTTAAGAAGTATGCGAGAAAATTTTAAGGACTTCACCCGATTTTTTTAATGACTTATTAAAGAGATATTCCATCATAAACAAATTACTGCTAATTAAAGAAATTCGTAGATAATGTAGGCATATATAAAGAGAAAAGAATAAGTATCCTTAAATATTATGTTAGATGTGTCGACGTCCTGGCACAGGAATAGCTCATCTTCCCCGTGATCTGGGTGCCCTGGGTTCGAATACCGGCTCGAGCATGGCTGTTCTTCATCTGCTCTATCTGAGAATGTGTAACCAATAAAAAGGGATTGTCAAGTAAATGTGATGCGTAAGTAGCTAAGACATACTCTAAGTTCTAATTGGGGCTACTTAAAATAAGATACTTACTATAGACTTAAAATTGCCGATTGCGCCAGAGAGCTTGCAAATAGCAAATGCCATTAGAAACAACGACTTTAGACGTTATATGAGACAAGTAATACGCGGGTACAAGAAGCAGCGTGGAAAATTTTCAAATCTATGTATGCCTTTCTACAAGATCTGTAACATCGAACAGTAATTTCATTAATTATAATGATGATGATGATGGCGTGTCGGCTTTACAACAGAAGGAGGGGTGCAGTAGCTTCTGATTGTATGGACCCCAGAGCACCCGAGAGCAGAAATTTGACTTCTAGCTCATATGGAGATGACAAAAACTTATCACATTCACTTTAACAGCCCCTTTTTACAGGGGGAGGGGCATTTACTTACCTCACAGATTGAGCACAGACGAACAACCATGCCCTGACCGGACGTCCAGATATTTCATTAATGATAGTTGTGGCAATCGAAGCAAGTAATCGAAATTTATTGCACACAAAACCGAATTTATGCTAAATGCATATAATAAAACTTTGAATCCTTATCTTTGCAGTAATGCATAGTGTTTTTATCTGTTGCCATTCGCTTTAAATAAATATTTAAAATCTGCTTCTTCATTTTTAATGGCTTTGTACTTACAGCACACCAAGTAGATGAAGAGTAGAGTTACAGATGGATCCATGGTCTTGGCTATGATGCCGAATTAATCAATGCGCCCCAAACTAGGAAGTTAGTCCGTTAAGTGGACCTCCACCGCGTTAGTCAGATTAATTAACCTGACTAGCAATTTACTACTTCATATCGGCGCAAAGCGGAAGGAACTGAAACAATGCCGGTAATGATATAACTGACTGTCAGCGATGTTAAATGATTTCCGTCGCGTTTGATGGGGACACAATTCAGATGCTAAATATTACTTGAAAGCTTGTAGCCCGAAAAATTTGTTTAAAACCATTTATCTGTGAAACTATTATAAAGTTGATTGTATAACTAAGGCTTTTGAGGGAAATAAAATTTATGATTCTGTTTAAACTTTCACATAAGAATCTATTTAATTTTGTAATTATATAGAAAATCCTATTGGGAGCATTTATTGCTATTATAAGATTCAGATTAATTCTATTTTCGAGGAATCATTATAAAGGTAGGGCAAGTGTGTATTATATCCGTCGGGGACAAATATTCTCATGCTAATGTGGTGTGATCTTTTTAAAAGAGGGTGTCATCTGAGGCATAATTTCATATAGTTAGGACTGAAACTAATAATTAAACTAAACTGTCACTGAACTATCGTTATTTTGATTTATATGAAAAGATAAAAAATGACACAAATATTCAAACGCGTGCATATAAGTTCTGATAGGTAGATCCAAACACGTGCCGACCCGGTGGGGAGTTCCTGTTTTTCGGAGGTCCGAGACTCGCTTCTATCGAAAAATTGCTTTCTAAACGGATTTAATTAATCAATCTGAAACAAAACATGTCCTTCCTGTGGAAGCATAGGCAATGGATTGCCAGTCCAGGTATCATCCACGTCCTTTGATGGTGATTTAAAATTACAATGTCCGTCCCTAAATAGCTCTAGTGTTGCTTTTAAAAACAGGACCGAATTTAATTAAACTATACCAAACAAGCTTGTCGTTTAAAATTAATTTCAAATGTATCTTAATGATGGAAAATCTATAAATCTATCCTGATAATCTAAAAGTAGCATGCTTTAATGAAAGATTCATATATATAACTAATATCTCTGCCCAGCAAATAATAGCATTAAGTACAAAACTTTGTAAATTTGCAATTTCAAATATGAATAAATTAATGAAATAAAAGGTGATATCTGAAAGAATTTGAAATTTTCTATCGTTTGATTATTAACTGAGAATCTTTCGTCTACAGCTTGACAATTAATAATTTATTTATGATTTTTATGTTTACGTTATATAGAGAATTACAAGAAGCTACCGATAAAGATATTTATAAGTACTTTTACTTATACTGCTTCTTTAATGTTTGTAAAAATAGACATTTTGTTCTCAAAATTTTATATATTTCTTTTCCCTCTGGAGTTATTCATTGTTATATTTCTGATGATAATATCATATCATGTTTTCATAACTTTATTATCTATTTATCGATTAATTGAATACTAATTTGGTTTTATTCGAGGGGCAATATTTTGTAGCTTATTCGGAAAAAAACAGCTTGTAGATTCTCTAAAATTTAAAATAATGATTTTATGAATTAAAAATTTAAAAATGAATGATAACGATTTTTTTAAAAAAATTATTTTTAGTACAAACAAAAAATGGTTTAAATGCTGATTTTATATCTCATGTATATGTGGTATATTTCTAGAAAACGCATAATTTTTTTAAATACCTTTTATCAAAACTAAGTATGATACATATAAAAAATTGCAAGGGCAATTTAAAAAAATCTCAAAGAATTTCAAAAATTGCGTTTATTACCTTTCATTGTATCTTATTCCAAATGTAGATCTCTCCAAAAATAGCCACATTCTAAGAAAAATAATAATAGTTAAAACCGATATTGATATTATAAAAGATATATATATGACGGTTTTTAAGAAATAATTCGTTCCGAAAAACAGACGAAATTATAAATATTCATCATTATAGTACCAGATAATATCCTGAGATTTATAAGCAAGTAATTTCCAGCAACAAACTATAATAAATCGTCACATATAACAAAGTAAATGTCGAAGTTAACGTAACATTTAGACCAGAAAAAAATCTAAAAATAAATTATTTATCCTTTCTCCTACACGTTAATTAGTGTATGGAATAAAAATAAAAAGCTCAAACAGATAGAGTTTGCCGTGATTTTTCGCACAAATGACTCGAATAAAGGATGCGTTTTATTTTGTGTTGCTCTTTAAACAGATAAAGGTAAAATGAAACCTATTAAGTTAAATACCTCTCAGGTTCTTCAGATGACATTTCAAAAGTAT
>JAOUZG010028648.1:696327-710773 GCA_026289955.1 Argiope argentata | reverse complement strand
TATATATATAATTTTCTCGTATACATACTATACTTAGAATGATTAGTAATCGTCAAAAAATTTGAACACGTGATTTTGACAAATCTCTAACATTTTAGACCTCGTGGAATTGGATTGATTTGCTAATATCCCGCTATAAAGGAACACTAGGGTTATTTAAAGACGAACCTCGTAATATTGAACTGCTGTCAGATGACGAAGACCCAAGATGGCATCCCCCTCTTCTACACCACACCAGCGGGAGGACGTTTGGCTCTGACAGATTTACCTTGCAACAGACCCCCTTACACGACTTTTCTTCGATGAAATTGTTGGTCGAACCTGACACCCTACGATTTTCGAGCCGATTTCTTACCACCAGGTCATCACGACCCACCGTTAAGTTGATTTTTTTTTTTTGGAAAACGTCTCTGCAAGTCTGTTTGTGAAGAAGAAAAATCAAAAATGCTTTGAACCCGATGGTTGACATTTGGTATACTGCCTTTAGACAAAATTTGAAATTTTTTTATCGAATTTTGAGTAAACTTTGGGGCAAGACCACCTGCCCCGTTGTTCGAATAGAATATAAAGCCTATAACTACAAAACGAAAAGGGCTAGAAAGATAAAATTCAATCGTTTTTATAACTTCTATAATGGAGATACCAAATTTTTTGCCAAATACTACATGACGTTGACCATCTGTCCGTCTATTTGTGAGAAAATTTTAAGCTTGATAACTCAAAATTGCAATGACTTAAAATTATCAAGTTTGATAAGGAATATCTTTGACCCAAAATGCAGATTTGTTTCAATCGTTAAGGAAAAAGAGTTTAAAACATAAATTCGATTTTCGAATATTATTAGCTGCATGCTAGAGGTTGACGAAGATTTAGTTAAAGATGAGAAGATAAATTAAGTAAAATTCTAAATTATCATCCAAGGTTAATGCTTAGTAGCTTTTGTACGCCTTTTGGTACCTTTTTTTAGAGAGCATCCGACAACGTTCTGGCTCCCGTTGGGGATTTTTATACCATGGACATGGATTCTTAGCATTGACTTTTCCATCTTTCTAAAATCATTAATAAGCTTTTTAAATTTCAATGTTTTCAAACTGATAATGATTTATACACGATGTTGTTTCTTATGGCACTTTCCATGAGCAACCTCGTGAGGTAGTCAGCGATTTAAGCCTAATCAGCGTCTCTTGTTTTGTAGTAGCGCCAACTAGGGCGAAGAGTACGTCTTTTGATACTCGCTCATCACATTCGCTAGCACAGTCTCTTTTGACAGAGGGTACATTCACATATCTGAGAGAAGAACATAAAAGAACAAGTATGCCCGTACCAGGACCCAGATCAAGGGGATAGATGCGTAACTTCTGTGCCAGAGTTTGGAGTGGTTTATACATTATTTTAAAAAAGAAATGCATTATTAAGGCAATCGCAGTGTGTCCAAAGAAGGTCTCTTGTGCCAATAAACCCAAACAAACCAAGTCAAGTCTATCACATATAGTAATCATTCTTTTCTATAGCTATAGACTAAAAAGGGCAAGTTTATCCATATCATGCACATTTCACCGTGTTAATCGCTTTTTGCGCTTATGTAATTTATATTCTACAAGCAGACATAATTTTAAATTCTGTAGTAATTTGAACTTTAAATTATGTGCCCCTATTAAGAAATAGTGGAAGGAAATTTCAAAGAAATGCTTTCAAGAGAAGTGATTACAAAATGTTTCTAAAGCTGTTCTCTACATCCTTTTTGAAAACAGTTGGCAAATAAATTTTCTGATAAAAGCCTTACAGGAATTTTCAAGGTTGTAAACTTTACCGAATCAATAGAAGAGAGAATCGAATAGTAGTGCAAGTGTTGCCCAACACACATCTTTCAGCTTCAAAGGAGGGGGTGGAAAACCCCTTCTATTTCAAAAGATGACGAGGCTTCTGCTGGCTTAAAAGTGTTTGTTCACTTCTTTCAAACTGGCCATTCACTCATTGTTTTTTTTTACCTCCGGCAGTGAGTGAAAACGAAATTGAACTGAAAAATTCGAAAGCGAAAAAGGAACATGTG
Source organism: Argiope argentata (assembly GCA_026289955.1). Lineage (NCBI taxonomy): Eukaryota > Metazoa > Arthropoda > Arachnida > Araneae > Araneidae > Argiope > Argiope argentata. The sequence goes on along the minus strand of JAOUZG010028648.1, from coordinate 708,723 downwards.
CAGACATTAGAACAAGTAAGGTTCTAATTTCAACCCGTATTCGTAGAAAAATATTCAGAGTACAAAATATCATTCTTGGTATTTGCCAAAAAACTATGTTTGAAATGAAATTTAATACTACAGCTCAAAAAGAAGGAATGAAAAATATAAGTACCATACCACCTTCTTCAGACAAACCCTCTGCTGGTTGTAGGATATTAGAAGAGTATTATAACCAAGAATTTATGAAAACTTTTGTCTGTCAAATTTTGTTAACTGAAAATGTTTGTTGACGCAAATACTTAGTTAAATCTTTATTTGAAAAGAAATCTACTTTTCTAGATAATGAAGATTTAGACGAAATTGAAAGTAAACAGATCATCCAAATGTTACATGAACCAATGTTAGACAACGTAGGGCATCGTTCTTTGATTTTGTTTCTTATTATTTAAATGCAAGTTTAAAATGTCTTTATGAATATGTTTAACAAAGGACGTGTTATCTATTTCTCTTTTGATCTTAATAATATAATAGAACTTTTATGATTCTTTTCTTTTTCCCCAACCATGATCAACATGCACTAAATTTCAATTATATTAACGTTCTGTTTTGAAAGAGACACAAGAGACATTAAAGGCTCGTAATTTTTAACCACGGTCAGACGACAAGAGCAGCACCTGTGTTGGCACCCATCTCTACAAACTTCCACACCACATCAGAGGAAAGATGTTTTGGCTCTGACTGATTTAAATGCACCAGATCTCCTTACGAAGAAATTCTTCTGTAGAATCTAATCTCAAATCTGAAATCCTCCAGTTCCACACCCGAAATCTCATAAACAAGCCGCTGCGGCCCGCTTTAGGATCCAGATGTTTCATTTTAACCAGTGGCGTATGATAAAATGATTATACAAGCTAATCCAAAGAAAGTGGTGGCTCAGTTGGATTGCCTTTAAAAAGAGCTGTACAAAACGTATCAGAAATACTCAGTTGTAAAATAAAGTATCTTTTCAAAAAAATTAAAAAATACCAAATATTTTGTAAGATGTTATAGCCAATAAAATGATCATTTCATGCCACTTTGCCCAAATGTTTTAATATACGGATGATATATATAAAGAGACGGGTTTTTGCATGCTGTATCTGCAGATTAGAAGTTTAACCCTTTGCACTCCGACGGTGTCTCTGACTCCCCATTTAAGACTGTATATTATTTTGACGTTTTATTTATTTATTTTTCAAAATTTAATTGTTAAAAATGCCTGCATAGTGATTAAGAGATGTAAATGAATTTTTCAAAGAGATTAAAGAATTATGCATATTTATTTTTCATAGCAATAAACAAATCTTTATATTAGGTGAATAATTTTGCATCTAATTATTTTTTGGAGGGCAAAGGGTTAACATTCATTATTTTGAAGCTGTGATGAAGGTTGCCGGGCAGCACTGCGTGAAACCACAGATGATTTTAACTAAACTTAATCGACAAAAGCTCTCTGAGCCTCCTTCATTTGATGACTTCTTCAGGACAGTATATGACAGACAGACAGCTTTTATACTTTATTATTTCATAACATTTCGAAGACAAATCAGAAAGCATATGCTGTCTTTCATGTACCCTTCAGATCAATCCCCATGCAACTTGTTTTTTATTTCATCAAACGCAATTCGGAAGAAGGCAATGAAATTTTAAATAAGATGCCAAAAGATGGCCTCTTTCATGTGTCCAGAATCCATCGTATTGGGTGTACGGTAGGATCTTTAGACATAAGTGTAAGAGGATTTCTTTGAAACATATCATATTGAGTGGAATATTGACAATGAATTTTAGGAGTAACGAAAATAGTCCCATTGTTTTTAAGTTTAAATCCACTTTTATCAAATCTTTTTTAATTTCTTATTCGTAATATAAAGGAAGTATAGAAACTGTCAAAGAAATCGAGATTTTGACAATTACGTTTTATACGTTCCAAAATTAAAAAAAAAAAACAAATACTTAAAAAATGTCCATTTATCTGTGACAAAGATAACTCACAAAACTGTTTGAGTAAAAAATTGAAATTTGATACATGACCATTATACCTAATTTTTAGATTTTTTAAATAAATTTGAATAATGAGTGAAATCTGTTAGGAAAAATTCCGTCTATCCAGCTGCTCAAATATAAGTTAATAACCACAAAACAGAGAAAGCTAGATAGATAAGTTTGGGTTCAGAGATTTAACATTTAGTGTGTATACACTTGTCAATTTTCGAATCCAAAATAGGGTCAACAAAGAGTTAACTATGAGGACCTTCGCAAACATGCCAATACTTTAATTAAAAATACAGTGACTTACATATATCCAATTAGGTATAGGATTTGTGTCTGTAAGTGCACTTATGTTTCAAATCTTTGCTTCAATAGATTGGAATAAATGGGCCCAAAGCATAAATTAGATTTTCAGATATTATTAGAATCATGCAACATATTAATCGCCAAATAACTCGTGAAGAAAGTACGAAAGATCCAGTAAAATTGCAAAATTTACTCCAATTAATATTTTGTAGCTATTGTACGCCAGTTTATGTGTGATTTTTTGTAGTATGACAAGTTATTAGAGAATATATGAAAATTTTTTGAGGGGATCACCCTCGATGGGATGTACGAAAGAAGATTTTCCTAGGATTTTTTTAGCATTTTAAATACGTAACAGTAATAACTAAACAATATTTTCCACGTGTCATTTTATTCTTTTCCTTTTATCTCTTGTATTCAGACTTCAATATACTTTTGTTCTATGTTAATAGACTGTCGATTCTTTGCTGATAAATTGAACGCTCATTCGTTGCCAATCCATAAATAAAACGGTTCTCAGAGTAGTATAGGAAACTTCATCGGCGTTCTTTTATTGGGATTGATGTGAACAAAATGAGAATTTCGGAGAGTGACACACGGCAAATGCTCATTTTATCCAATGTTACTACCTTAATATTTCTTAATCTGTGTCTTTCATCTTGACAACTCGCTCCCTCTCTGTCCGTCTGTCTCGTTTTCATTTACCGTTCAACGATTTCATTGAGTAAAGGGTAGGATTTTTCTTCTCTAATAGAACTTTTCATGATAAAATTCATCTTCAGAATTCTGCTATATATTTCGATGTTTAAAAACTACGATACCTGCGATTTTTACCTTTTTCCGAAGTTGAAAAGGGCAAATTATTTTATAGAAAAAAATTGATAGACGTGAAAAAAATTTAAAAAATATTTGTATTTTGAAGTTTAAGCTTATTAATAAGTATCAGAAAAATCAAACCTCGTTTATTTGATTGAATTGTTTTTAAAAAATTGTTTTTTATATTTCTTGTCTAAATTATTGTTTTTAATTAGTTGGGAAAAATGAATCTAAATCAGAAATTCAATTTTTTAATACCAGTAATCGTATGCCAGATATAAATCATCAAATAACTTGCCAAAGATGACAAATTAGATTTAATAAAAAGGCAAAATTCCCACTATAAATAATGTGCGTCGTTGGCCTGCAAGACATTCTCTGGCTTTATAAATTTATTAAAGAATATGCGAGTAGATTTTGGGGAGATCAATCTTGCTGGTTTAAAAAATAAATGAAATGACGTTATTGATCATTATTTAATTACTCTTTCAATATGGAAAGGTAATATATGTGCATTTTTCCAACTTCTCATGTGATTAATGTTTAAATTTTCAAGACCGAATCTAAATTTTATCTGTGCTTACCGTCTTTTCCTTTTAGATTTCGCTCCTTCTTCAATAAAACCGCTTAAACCGAATTAAGAGTAGCTAGTAAAGCATGAGGTAAGCAGTTTCCATTATCCGTAAGCACGTATGGGATTGCTTACGTTTCCACCTTCTTTCGATTTTGCCTGATTAAAGTCACCCTGGTATTCACTGAAGTTCCGTTTTCCTTTTAAAGCGCATGCTAATGTGTGGTGAATTTTATGTGCGGAATGGTGTACTGTCTTCCCTGTTGTGAATTTCTTTTTTTTAAACATTATATCTTGGCTAATTCGAAAACGAAGGGAGATTTAAATACAAAAATATTTTTTATCTAGAAATAAGAACTAAAAAACTAGAATAAACGATAAATGCAGAAGGAGAAAGCATTGTATTTAAAGTTAAAATTGTGTAAAGATTTATTTTAAATGTTACATAGCTTTGAAAAATAAGTAATTAATGTAAAAAAGTGAAATTAGTATTTAATAATGAATTAAATAGTTAAATAAAATATAATTAATTATTTAACAATGAATTAAATAGTTAAATAAAATATAATTAATTATTTAATAATGCATTAAATATCATAAAAAGAATTAAATAATGGTTTAATAATGTATTAAATAATATCACAGCTTTGGGAAAAAACGTAATTTATAAATAAAAATTCAATAAATATTTAATAATGAATTAAATAACGACGACGGGACATTTCAATAAAAAATTATTTATTAAAAAAATTACTGGAGAAAACTAGTTTAAAAGTTGTATAAGAAAAGGGAAAGTGTTAAATTTTATATTAAAAATGGGTAAAGATTTATTTTGATATTTCACATCTTCAAAAAAATATTTAACTAATAAACAAATATTAAATAACTAGCTAATAATATAATAAGTAATTTCACAATTTTGAAAAAATACGCAATTAATAAATAGAAAATAATTATTTGACAATAAATCAAATAATAAAGATTAAATAATGATTCAATAAGGAAGTAAACAACCGTTACGAGAGATTAAAATAAAAAAAATCTATTTTTTATAAAGCATTACAATTTGGTTTAAAAGAGAAATCGATACATTTGAATTTAAAAAAGAATTAGAAAATGTTTTTAATATCTCACAGTTTTGAAATATACTTAATTGATAAATAAATATTAAATAATTGTTAAACAAAAAAAGTAAACAATGATATTTTAATTTTAAAAGTTGAAATTTTATTACATTTGTGCATATACAGTTATGTAATCTTTACAAACAAAGAATATATAATATCATTTGTATGTAATAATTAATTAGTAAAACCTTAAAATTAAAAAAAACAGTTTACATTTAAATGCTCTAAGAATTTTTAAAAGACAATTCAGAATTTAAAACAATCACTTGTTTTTTGTTAAATCGAATTATTGTTTTGCTCTCTAACAGACCAAAATTTTTTATTATAACAAATATTTTAATATTCTGTTAATTTGACGATATTTTGATATTCTGTTATAATAGGACCATTTAGAAATTTTGTGCTGACAATTGCTAAAAATAACTTCATTCGAATTAGTCAAGTTTTGTTATATTTTAATGTGATGTCTTTATAATTTGCATTTCTTTTTTCCCTTTTGTGAATGAAACCTATCTTTGCACGATTCCTGTGATTTATCTTCATTATTATTTAAAAATCGCATTTTCCAATATTGTATTGTTTCTCTTTTGAATGTGGACGTTCTATTTTATGAAAAATAATGATTAAAATCTATGTTGTTGGTGTTTATGTGGCTGTACCTGTAACTGATGTTATGCACATTTTCAAAACTCTAAATGTGTGTATTGTAATGAAGAAATGAAACTAAAGACAAAGAAAAACGACGTTCCCTTAAATTTAAAACTGAATTTTTTTACTTATACATCCTAACATGAATATTGTCGTCTGATCTTCAACAAGAAATTATGATTTAGCATAATTTTATTAATGAGTTTTAATGACTTTCTATAGTAAAGAAAGTTAAAATCTTCTTCTGGTAAGTAAATCTTTCTTCTAGCTTTTTAATGAATGACGATGATACCTATTTGGTAATTAATACTAAATTGGCCTGTACTATTTTTTATTCCAGAAAACATTAGCAACTGTGATAACTCATTTTTGCACTATTGAAATCGTAATTCATTTAATATAATACAAAGAAATAGTAATACAAAGCCTTTCTCTGACTATAAAAATTTATTGTAGAATAATTATTGCTGGTTCGATATATTGTAATGACTTGTTCAAAATTATTTTAAAAAGTCACTTACTTTAGTCAATTTCTATGTGAAGGCTCTTATTTAAGAAGAATGTTAAATTAGTATTTCAATTATTAAGAAGTATTGTCCAACATTTCGTCTACACCTTAAGCATAATTTCTGTGATTTGGATTGTCTCAATGTCTTCAACTGACGTTGCAGACTTTCTCTTCTTAGTAACCTTTCTTCTTTAGTAACATTTACGTATGTTTAAAATTGAATTGTAATTTCCATTTTGAATTCATGGATTCAAAGAAAAGTTTTTTTCTTTTCTTGATGCCATTTTTAACAAAAATAGAAAATAAAATTACTAATTACTAAAAATTAATACACAACAATTCCATAATAAAATTTTTATAACATAAAATTCGGCTATACTTTCAAAATAATATTTTGTAAAAAGGGAAACCTTTTATGACAAATGTATTAATTTAAATTTTATGACACCCTGCATCTTAATAACATCTTAAGCTGATCTTTTAATTCATTCTGTCAAAACAAATTCGTCCACTAAATAATCCAGCATTTTTCAATAATAGAGCTATATATTAACCACAATTTAATTATAGATTTATGTTTTGTTTTTTACCAACAACATTATTCTCTCTAATTCCCCCCAAAAAGTGTACAAATTGTATCATTTAATTATATTTATATTCTTGAGCTTATCTTAAATTAATATTTTTAGCTTTCTCTTATCAGAAACTCATCTTGTTCCCAGAATCAGAATTTTGAATAATGCTATTGATATTTTCTGGAAAATGATAAATAAATCACCAGCGTTCTCAATAAATACTGCCAAATTTTCAAACTAACTATTTTCAACTGTAATATTCCTTAAAAGAAAATGTATAAACAACCGAAAATGGCATCAAAGATTTTATCCATCGATGATTTATCTCCCTTCCTTTACTATTTTACAAATGTGTTTCTCATTCTGGAGAACGGTTTATCTAAATATTACTATCTTTTCTGAAATCTAATAAAATAAGAAAGAAAGAAGAAATCAGAATTTACCGTTACTTTGTTGAAACATTCCTTCTTTTTCGTCGACAGCCATATTTTGCAAAATGTTATGAATCATTTGTTTAATCATCATTCTTCTAAGGAATTTTATTTATGTGTTTATGCCGTACAGTTTTAAGCAGAAAGCATGCTTCTTAATAAGAAATTGCATCTCGACTCTTAAGACATCAATTCTTTAAAAGGATGCCAAGTGTATGGTTTGGGTCTTTAAAGGCTAAAGATTTATAATAGGTTGCAACAACCATAAACGATTTTAGGTCATAAAGAAGATCGGCAATAACTTTAAAACTGTATAATAATTCATTCGGTTATTGGTATTTATTTCAATAGATATAAGCCATAAATGATTGCTTCACAAGGGTTAAAATTCCAAAGAATTCTTCCCCATTGTTTGTTCCTCGAAAAATATGCATAGTGGTTATATTTAAACTTCCCCCTATAAACAGCTCCCTACAATGCAATTGATTGAACGTATTGCAACGAAATTTAGCATATAGACTATAAAAGAAATGAGCTTATGAGATCAAAGAAGCCTTCCTAAATGTCCACCAGAGGGCGTTTTTTCGGAAAAACATTAATTTCAACTCGACAATCATCCAAAATGGAATACAGAAACAATATTAAAGATACAGAACAAGAATTATGAGTAAAAAAAATGTAAGACCGGGAAAAGCTGTCACTTCTTGAAAAAATGTTGAGTTTTGCATGCTTGCCAAGAAGAGGAAACTTTATGCAAAACAGTTTAGGATGCGAAATGTATGCACGACAACTGGAAACATTACCATGTTTTATGTCAATGTTTCCAGTTGTCGTGATGACAGTATCTTGTTGCAACTTTGAATGACTTAAAGAACTCCATAAAGATTCCCGTGAGAATCATGAGAACTGATCAGTTGCGATCTGGTAAACAACACATTATCCATCGACTTGAAATTTTGCAGGTGAATGAGGATGGACTCATGGAACACCGTTCCCTACGTCAGCCCGAGCACGGTTAACAACTGCTCCTCTTGTACGATTTCATCCTAATCTATTCTTGTTTCTGTAAAATGGATTTTTTCTCTCAAACACCGTATTGCTATTTTTTCCTTACCTTTACTTAATGTGGTTAGATGACAAAATGATAAGACACTCGTCACTAAATGTTGATATTGTTTCTGTATTCCATTTTGGTCGTTTATTGTGTTAAAAATAATATTTTCCCAGAAAATAGACACCACGGTAGACATTTGGGAACGTAAAATATTTTTCGAAATTCCGTGAGTGTATCTATATGCTAAATGTTGCTGCAATCCATTCACCCGTTGGCGTTTGTAGGATGCGATTTATAGGGGAATATTAATTATAACCAGTCTGTAAAAAGTCCCTAAAAGTTAACAAATATTCTTTTACAGATCTGAGGTACTTCATCCAAACACAGCAGTTATAGAAGTTGAGCCCACTGCTCAACCCCCTCCCCCTTCGTCCGATCAAGATCCCCCGCCAGCCAATCAAGAGCTTGAACAAGAGGATTGCTGCCTTTGTGAAGAGGTGTTGAAAGCACTCTGCTGCTTCTGCTGGTGTTCTGCAAGCGAGCAGAGCAATTCTGAAGCTCCCAGGAGCACACGGATGGGCAGCTCAAGAGAAAACAAGCTAGTGGTCCTAGGACCAGGAGGCGTCGGCAAAACGTCTCTTGTCGTCCAGTACTTAGAAGGGTTCTTCACTTCCACTTACAAGCCAACTGTGGAGGACTATTATCGACATACGATCAAAATGCCAGGTAAAGTTTGTTCTTCATTTTATTTCCTTTTTTTCTCATAGGGAACATTTTTATTTAACTTTATTTACGATCGTCATTTTCGACGGATGGAATTTTGTACTTGATTTTTCCTTCACTTCTTGCTGGATTTGAATTGCGAAATTTTATTATAAATAAAAGCACCAATGATTACACGACTTTTAATTATTATTACGACTTAAATGTCAACCGATAAGTTGCGTTTAGCTACATAATGTCAAGTACCTATTCAGTGATAAACAAGTAGAAAAACACAAAAGATGTATGGACGAAAAAGCAATCGCAAAAATCAGCAACATATAAATAAACAACCAATAATTACACAGCAAAATCCCTCAGTTGCAGCTAGTTTGAGTTTGATATTTATGGCACAAGAGCCAAATTTGGACATACCGCGCCAAACATATGTTGAAATGAGATAAAATGTAAAAAAAGAGGTTATAATTTGGTTGTTAGTTTTTTTGACAGTGAAAATATGGAGAATTTTAAAAATATGAGTAACAGTTGCAGCTAGAGATCAGGATCCATTATCAACACTCCAGAGAGGAATTTCCCTCGAATCTATAAGATAATTAAGTTAAATCATTTTAGAAGACTGGGAAGTGAATCTCCTTGAAGGACTGCCAAATATCGGGAGATAGTAAATATATCGCCATAATTCATGTATTTTCTAGAGCTTTTTCGCTAAAGTTTTCCACAAGGTTATAGTCTTTATGGGATATCTACTCAACATCCATTAAAATATCTGTAAAATCACCTTTTATACTATGATATCTACTACACAGGGAGGGATTATTATAGATTCGTAATTATATTAATTATTCATAAAAAAGTGTTAGAGAAAACAAAATTTCAAAAAAAAATTATTTATAAAATTTCATAAATTTATAAATTGTGATATTATTATTATCATTCAAGGAGAATATTGTTGTTCAATTAAAATATTGTTAATATTCATTTATATAGTTTCAAAAATTTAAATTCTGATGAAAAATAGTTTTCTAATGGTTATAAAAATGTTTTAGTGCAATCGTTTACTTTTCGAAAAAATACGTTTCCAATTTAATTAAACATAAAGTCACAGATAATAAGAAAAATTGTTCTTGGAATTTATGGAAGCGTAAACAAGGTTTTAATAAAATAATAACTTTTTTTATCAAATAGATATTTATTTTTGTTATTGATTAAACATACTTTCTGAGACATTTTAATCATAAACAACATTTCGTATATAATTTGATACATTGCACATGACAGCAAAGCATAGAAGTTCCCGGAATGAAAAGTTAGTCCAATATTGTTAATTCCCCAGAAGCTAGTGAGCAAAGAGGAACGATCTCTTATATACCATTAATTAAAATCCGACATCTAAGAGGACTCATATTAAAGAATATTCTGCAAATCATTGAGGTATTACAAATGGAAGGCGAAATTTAATCTCATCGTAGAGGCAAATATAAGTTCCAAGTTGAAATCTGTATAATAATTAGCATATCGGCATAGCTGAATAATTAGAACATCGAGAACAGAATGCGGAGAAAATTTTCACTGCATATTTGATATGATATTTTCAGATAGAAGTAAGATTTTGTGTTTTATAGAATAGAGGAAACGATTATAAGTAATTGATACTATATATGATTCACTCACATATATATATTTTTGTTTCATTGTGTATACAGAAAGGTTAATTTGAAGTAATAGCATACTTGATTCACGCAGTCTTGCGGCTAATTTTTTTTTTTGTATTTTTAGAGAGTGGTTACAGGCAATTTATAGGATATGCGATTAATTCACTCAGATATATTTTTTGAGACTGTATCTTTTGTGTTTGATTGAATATTTTGAGTAGCTAAATAGGATTTAAAAGACATGTAATTTACTCAAATAGATATTTCTTTTTAAGTTAACTTTTTTTTGTGTTTGATTGAATATAGAAAATGGTTAAATGTAATTTATAATTGTGGATATACTGCACTCCAAACAGCGATTCTGTTCTATTATCGCAAAGATAGTTCTTTCGCGAAATCGATATTTCCTTTCGATTTGGGAATTAAGATTTCTTTTCGTGAATGAAAAATATTTTCAATATTTCAAATTATTGTAAATTGTTTTATTAGAATAATAAATTGTTTTATTTCGAAGCATTGTAATTTATTCTTTTAAAAATGTTGAGCTTCTGGAAGGCCAGTTCGAATAAAGATAGAATACCTTATCTTTTCATATGTTTCTTTAAAGTTTTGTAAAACTAATTTCACAATAAATTCTTTTTCCATTTGAAACAGTTCCTTAATTTTTAATATATCTTTTAGATTAACGTGTCTTGAACTTTAAGAATATCAAAAACAAAGTTTTTAGTTTCGGATACTTTCCTTAAACATGAACCGGTTCTCAAAGATGTCTGCTGTAATTGCTGTACTAACATACTTTTTTGGTAATACATAAATCCTAATTAAAAATATATTTATTATATATTTTGTAATTTTTTATAGTTCCAAACCATATACTATTTCTTTATCATTCAATTTAAGAATAAGAAGATAAATAAAATTTGAAGAACTAGAGCCTTTCTATGACATCATATCGTGTCTATATCATCTTCTTTTAATTTTTAAACCATTAATAATAAATTGTTTATCATCGTTTAAACTACAACAACAATCATGATCTCCAACCGCATACCTGGATAAGTGTGAATGCAAAAGTTAATAGACGTCGAGATGTTTTAAGACCCAGATGGATGGAAACCTCTTGATTACGTCTCAAAACGACGAATAGGTGACGTCACCAAATGTGTAGCCCCAAGCTCTTTATTATTATGCTCATTAGAGTTATAATTGATACTCATCAGATGAAATTATTCTGTACCTAATCACAAAATAGCTTACATTCATTGACGATTGCTTAAGACCGTCAGTTACAATATAAAGCCTAAATTTCTGCTAATCTAATTTCTGCTAATCTACTAGTTCAAAAGAACAACGAAGACCTTTTTATATTTTCGTTACCTTAAAATAAACCACTAGTAATGGTTTCCCCAAAACTTTCTTGCAAATTTTATAAATAGATGCTATCCCAAGAAGTGTCAAAACCTAGTTAGCCTTTGCTTAAAATTTGACTAATTTCTATAGTATAGATATTAAATATGTACAGTAAATTTCATTAATCAAGCTCTTCCCGTTTTGCAGTTATCGTGCTAGTTTATAATCAAACAGCCGGAAAGGCAGATTTTCTCTAAATGGATTTAGACCAACATTGATAGAAATGTACAAATTTCATGCAAAGATAGCATAAATAAATTTTATTCGTCTATCTCAAAGAGTTTTTGAGTTATCTTTGTCACAGACAGATAGATGGAAAATTTTTAAAAAATGTGTCTAATGAAGTCAACGAAAGTCTAAAACCTGGAATTCGTCAAAATGAGTTCCTTTTTGACAGTTCAATATATATACGTGAAAATATAATATTTGAGAAAAAAATCTTAGTTATTTTCACAGTAAAATTTTATATCTATCTATCTATCTATCTATCTATCTATCTATCTATCTATCTATCTATCTATCTATCTATCTATCTATCTATCTATCTATCTATCTATCTATCTAA
>JAOUZG010028648.1:664581-696227 GCA_026289955.1 Argiope argentata | reverse complement strand
TCTATCTATCTATATATATATATATATATATATATATATATATATATATATATATATATATATATATATATAATAAAAATGCTGTTTGCACTTTTGATACCTGACCTTGCTGTTTCCCGTTGATTCCGATTTTTTCCTTGTGCTTTTTTGGGAGATAACTTTTTATGGCCCAGACAAAAGAATTGAGTACATGACGCTCCAGATTGTAACTCTTTGTAGGCTGTAAGTAGCCAAATGCGACAATAAATCTTCTTTATAATTATCTAATATTCCTAAAATCGAAAAATTAATGACTTAAAATGTATAAATCGCAAAATTTCCCTCCTTGTATTTTGTGGATTCAAGAATCTAAAAAATGAACGTCATGTTTTTATATGATAAAAATGTGTAATTTACTTCAAATATTGGCATCTATTCATTCATTATGAACTACCGATTCATATTAGAAATTCAAGCCACAAAGCGCAAACACAATATCTAAGGAAGAAGAAAGAATTTTTCATTTTGGGACTGTCGATGTTTTTTTTTCTTCAAAAAACGATAAAATAATAAAGATATTCACTCCGAAGAAGAACTGTGAAAAGAAATTCGAACTCCTTTTGCGATAGCAGGTGTTGAAAAGTTTTGCTGTTGAATAAAAAACATGAACTCATCCACTAAGTCAGGGGAATGCTTTGGAACTGTATATAAACAAATGGCACACGTTCTTAACATATTGGTGCTTAAAATGGCAAGAATGTCCCCCCCCAGTAAAGTGTGTAAGTTTTTATTTCTGTTGTATTCATTGTATCTTTTATTGGAACGGAGAAAAAGGAAATATTTCAGTTTCAATATCTAGTTTGCTATTTTCCGGATGCAAACATTCATGTATTCAACAGTATTTTAAGAATAAAATGTCCAATAAAATTCTGAGCGTAAAATATGTTTTTTGGAAAAGATCAAAAATAAGAACTTGACGGAAGTTGTTTCCATTTCAACCGAGTCATTTCCGGCTAAGCAACAGTGTGTGACTACGGAAATGCCAGAAATTTATTAGAAATGAACTTCAATTACCATAAATTATATTTTATGAATAATAATTTTTTTTAAAAAAAATCAATAAATGGGTTTTATATAGCAAGATATTTGCTTTTTCAGTGTTCTGTTCTAAGTATTAAAGTGTATAAATTTGTAATAAATCAATAAATGTATAAATTTGTAATAAATCGTTAATTGTTTGTAATTTTGTAATAGCTATTCCTTTCATATATTTTACTTTTTTTGAGATAGGAATGCTAAATCCACTATTTTAAGCCAACTGGCGCTGTAATCTATCTCACCGTAGCATATATAAACTTTTAATGCGTTGTCAAAAAATTTGTGGTTATAGTTCTCGTCGCTCGTTCGATTTAATAATATGACTTAAAGAGAACTAAAATAGCAATTATATTTAAGTTAAAAGTAAAATTAAAAATCGAAAGGCAAAAAAAAAAGAATACAATGTATCTGGTCTGAAGACTTTTTCACGGGTCACCCTCAGGCAGGGATTCAAACCAGAGATTTTTTCTGTGAAGGGTCTGACATTCCGTCAAAATGGTTTTTCCATATTGTTTTTCTTTGATATGAGTTAAGGAGAGTTCAGGAAGATCGTTTATATAAGTATATGTATACATGTGTGTGACTGTATGCGTATTCACACGAGACTCTAGTCTTATATTCAATGCTAATTAATATCAAAAAATGTTTATTTTTTCCAAAATGTTTCGTAAAAACAGAAAAGCAGAAACCAAAAAGAAATGTATTAGTCACAGACATAGGTACTTTTTTACATACTCTATTAAATTTGTCTTGCTGGTAGATCAGATTTGCTATCTCCTAATCAAAGAACATTATCGCCACTGATGTGAAAGAAACCTCGACATTCATTTGAATATTTCTAATTAGCTTGGAAATATTCGCCTCATAAGCGATTATTCAATTTAGAGAATATATAAAAATCCCCTCGGCTTTAAGCCACGCTCTCTATAAAGAAGAACAAAAGAGCAAGTCTGAAGCAATATATCTCGTACAACGAGTGATGTGGTTGCTGGAATTAGAATTTAGGAATCTGAATATTTAAACTTTTCTACTTCTTTCAATAAAAGGAGAACTGAAAGAATTTCCAAGTTTTTGAGGAGTTTCAAAGATGTATGAAAGCTCATCTCATATCTCGTAAAGACAATGTTCTTCGAGAAAAGGATTGAAAATCTGTTCTGCCGATATGACAAATGCCTGAATCTCCGAAGAGACCATTCCGCAAAGTAACCCAAGTTTTTTCATGTCATTTGATAATAAATTCATTTTTTTCTATTGGCCTATTTTTTTAAATCTATCGGAGCTTGAAAAAAATATATGGCCATCGTAAATTCTGAAATCCATTAAGCTTTTCACTCGTATAAGAAATAAAAAGGGGAAAGGCAAAAGAACATGATTTAAAAATAATATGACAAGTTCGGTTACTTTAATCACGAGATTACGACCTTCTTTGAGCTGGATACTGAATTATCTATGATTTCTATATATTGAAAAATTTTCTATTCGTTTTCGCAATCTACCATTTTTGAAAGAATTTTAGGGAATTGCTGTAAAACTAGCTTTCGAAACCCTGTGTTGTAAAATTAACTTTATTCTAAACATCGGCCAGCTTTTTGTCATATAACAGGGATTGTTTTTTATTGACTCGTATGCGTAATATAGAGAAAGTAAAGTAATTGTCAAAAAATTCGAACTAGAGATTTTGAAAAATCTCTGTTTTTGATCTCCTTGAGTTTCAAAAACATATTTTTAGAAAATGACCTTCTCTCTGACTGGTCTTGACATAGAAAACTCAGAAACGTTTTGAGCTAGATGGTTGAAATTTGGTATATCATCTTTACACATAATATTAATATATTTCTATCACATTTTGGGAAAAATCTGTTCTGAGTTTATCCGTCACGATAACTATGAGATACAGAGAGATAGATATATAAGATTCGGTGTACAGATTTGACATCTTTTGTGTAGACACATGTTACATTTGGGAGCCAAATTAAATGTAAGAGTTAATTGTCAGTCAGTCTGTTTTTCAAAATCATATAAACGTGGTAGTTCAAAAACTCAAAGAATTAAATACATCAAATAAGTAATATAATTTTGTGACTATAAGTGCAGTTTTGTGTCAAATTTTTGTTTCATTCGATAACCCAGGTAGCACGTCCTGTAGCATAATAGTGCACAATATTGTGCGTGATTATATGATATTAAACAATACTGTACAATATTAAACAATATTGCGAATATTGATCAACATTGTACAATATTTATGTGCTACTAGGGAAAGGAAAAAAATTCATAAAGCACATTTTTTCCCGTATACTCTCAATGTCATGCCAAGGATTAATCGCCAAATTGTTAGCCTAGAATAACACCATAGTTTCAATAAAAATGCTAAATTCGCGCCAAAATGGCATATTTCGTAACTATTGAGTGCCAATGTTATACAAGTTATTCTCTGATATGACAAGTTTTTATGAGCGTATTTGAGAAAGTTATGGGGAGACCACTCCCCATGATTTCCATTTAGCAATAAAATTGTCCATCAAGCCAATTATTTGCATTGTTTTGGGACTATCAGTTTCAATTAAATTCATGAAATACCGACGAAAGTGAACCTCATTAAACTGATAGTATATTAAAAATGAAATGTTATTCATTTCTGCATTTAGTGATAATAAAGAGAAAAAAAGTGATTATTCAAATAGAATCTTTAATAACCTTTGAAAACCATGATGCTCTTTATTCTATATAATTTATTTTGACGCATTTTTTAAATAAAAATATCATTTTTTTTCGAAATTTTAAATTTTGTTTTATTTTTCATTAAATTGTTTGTATTTTTTTCTACTTATTCATTGCAATGTGGCATTAAATTTTATATCAGCATAATATATATTTTAATTCTATTTTATATCTTTAAAAAAATTTCTCAAATTCAAAATTTTGGTTGAACTTTATCAAGAAAAACAGCCCAAATAAAAATCTAATGCAAATCTTTTATTTGAATTTAACGTAATAATTTCTCAATATATCTATTTTTCCTGAATTAGAGAATGAGAAATCTAATAAAAAATAATACTACAGTCTAATAAAATATACTACAACTGTTTTAAAGCTTTAAAAAAATTGAAAATTTCTTGTTATTTATCAGTTGAACCAATATTTCTTGATAGGATGAAAAATGAGCTTTTTTTAGTTCTAGATTTGTGTAATATATCCATTGTCTCCAAGAACTTAAGAAAATGATTTGATAAGCATTCAAACTAGAATATTTTTGTTTCGAATAACTTCTAATGAAATAAAACCCTAGGGCCCTTGATTATGAATTGAAACCCTCGGGCCAGGACACTGCTCCTACGCCGGTGTCCTGGGCTTGCGGATCTGGGCTTATCTGAGCGCCTGTTCCTGATTCGAGCTTGGTTATTCTTCTATATGTTTTCTATCGGTGAGGTGTATGAAAAAAACCCCTCTTTAGTTAAAAGGGGGTTTTGCATGCGAATGTGTAAGTGTTGCCTTCATATGAGCTGGAATTCAGAATTCTGCTCTCTTCTGTCAGAAGCTACTGTACCACACTTTACTGTAAAACGGACTCGACGTCCTTATCATATATATACTTAGTCAAAAAAGGACTCCTCCCCTTTTTTAGTTTTTAAAAGACTCTCGATATTTAACAGGCACTATTTTGTTTCAATTATGTTTTTACTCTTTCATTTAGACAAAAATTTTAAACCCTTATATTTGTACCGAGTGTTTCAAGAAATTCGCCCCGAATATATACACATACCTTACTTTATATTATTTAAAGTATGTGAAACAAAAAAGAAGGTAAACAGTTGGAATATGAATTATTCTTTTTATTTTATCTCATATGAAATACAGGGAAAATATTGCAATCGTCCAAAAATTGAAAAAATGGTGATTTTGTTGGATTTCCACTTTTCTGGCCTCTCTTATTTCGCCTTTTTTGGAATTAATTCTGCCTGTCTGCGAACAAAATAACTCAAAACGGTTTCCAGCTGAATCGGTAAAATTTAATAAAAACTTTTTATTCTAAGTTCATAGAGTTTTATTATATTTTAAAAAACAATCATTCACATGAAGTTTTTGTATCTGTCTGAATGAAAACACGGTAATAACCATTGATATTGGATTTTCCAAAATATTCTTCCATTATCTCTAAAAAATGATGTTATTTCAAAGAAACCCTTGAATAGCACTGGTGTACAATAGTTAAGAATTATGAATTTTTAGCATGAGTTTAAAGTTTACACTGAATCTATCATGTAATGTTTGACGAAGGTTTCAGTGATTAATGTTTAGCATACATAGCATAACGCCATCCTGTGCCCACGGTGCCTATAACGCTAAGTTATTTAACTAGTTAAATAAGAACAAGATGGAAGGAAAAGGGGGGGGGAGAACACAAAATATTAAAGGAAAGAAAGAGACGATACTGCATTGAGGGAACTCCAGAGAAAATGCCATTTGTGTCAAATCTTACGTTGATCTTTTCATTTTTTTGCTGAAGTTACAACTGGATGAAGGGGACAAGAATATTTAAACAAATGGGAACTTTATGCTGAACTTACAGGGAAATGAGATTACCAATGATTAGTATCCACAATTCGAATAGAAGTTTATCTTCCAAACTTTTGACACAGAACTAGTCTTTTAATCGCAAAATTGCACGGTGAATTTGATATATTTAAGTCTTCTCAGGTTTGAGTTATCGCTTTTGCATGCTTCTGAATATACCGATCAGCAGACATTCATTTCCACGTTGGAGTTAGGAAATAACTGAAAATTTTTATGTTTATAATTGATTATTTTTTATCTGTACTTATATTATTATTTTAATCCTTTTTAATAAAATTCCATCTAAATGTATATTTATAGATTCAAATAACTCTTACATGAATCTACCTAATATTACCGTTAATATTTTTTTGATTATAAGTTCTTCTTATTTAAGAGGTAATGAAATTTTGAAGCCGTCATGTAAATGACTAAATAAAACACGTAATTGCTGAATGTGAAAAAACATAAGATCAAAATTTGATATTTTCCTTTAGCTGTAAATAAGCTACTGTCTTCGTCTCTAAGCGTTTTTTATTCGATTATAAATTCCAATATGATTTTAATTAAAATCTATTTTTAGCAAATACGTCAGTCTCATTAAAATTTCATTACTCAGCATCATTTCCTAAATTTTCAGTTAAACACATATTACTTAAATCTCATTAAATCAGACACTAATGAAAATGACACTTGAATGAAGTCTTCAAGCATTTTGTTAACGTTAAATCGCACCCGAGGATAGCTTTAGATGAACTTTTTAATTAATCTTTTTTAAGCGTTTTTGCGTCATGAATAATTAAAAATTCCGTTTTTTTATTTGCACTTCCCTTTATTCAGTTAAGTCACTTTTTTCCTTATTTAAATGAATGTATATATATTTTTTTTTATTCAGGGAATCGTAAAGTAAAGTTTTATTGAGAAAACATATTTCAATGAACTAAAATATTTAATTAACTGAACTTTCATAGTTTGTGCTCTGAGTCAAGAATTTTTTGTTAAACGTTTTACTTTCACTCATACGAAGTATAGAAAGTATTTCTATCTACAAAATATCCAGCTTCGAGATTTTTATTAAATTAGTTACGGTCTTCTATTTGAAATGACAGTTTCGTTATTATGTCTTTTTCTATCTGTGATATGATAAATTTACAAAACTGAATGTATTCTAATCAAATAATAGTACAATACAACAATATTTGAAGACGAAATTCGTTAAAACCGGGCAAACCAGAAAATCCCTTTCGCACCTAAGCAAGAGTCGTATGACAAAAAATTTTGTGTGTGGTTTTCCAATTGGGTATAGAATTTTCTAGCATGTCAAATCTCACATCTTAATAGTAATATTGCCATGATTCTTGAATTTTCCTGAACATTATTTTTTTTGCCAAATCCTCGAGCCATTTATCTGTTATCAATGAAAAAAATCTATAAAACTCTTTTTCTTATTAAAAGATAAGGCAATGCTATAAAGCAATATTAGAGTTTCGTAGCAGAAAGGGAAAAAAATTTTAAGCGTATTATAAGCATAAAAGTTTTGAAAGAATACAAAAATTGCAATTAGATTTCGCATTTTTCATAGCATCCATTTATCTTATCAAGCAGAATAATCCGTGAGTCATAGATTCGGCGTCAACGAAGAATATCTGCAACTATCTGTAAAGCTATATTTCTTATTATGGTATTAACTGAACAGGAAAACAGAAAGAAAATTTTCAAACGTTTTTATTATAAACAAAGAAATTTTGGAAGAACACAAAAGTTACAATTTGATTTCAAATTTGCATATTTTTCCAGAATATTCATTTTTCTCACCAAGTTGCCAATTCCACGAGTCATTGATTTGACATCAATAAAACGATCTGCAAAACTCTCTTTCTTATTATGGGACTAATTGCCCAGGAAAATAATTATTTAGCGATTACTGTGAATATTTATTTAAAGCATATCGTGAATACATGCTAGACTAACGCTGGCTATTCGTGTGACTATGAAACAAAATATTTAATTAAAAGTATATTTGAATAATTTTCCAATTAGTTTCCTTAAATAAGATTAATTTGATCCCAGTTAACTAAAATTATAACTTTTAATTTTGTGTTTTTTTTATTTTACTTGATTAGCACTTTTATTTATAATCTATGGCAAATAAAAATTCTTTGAAAATCGAATTTATCTTCTCATTTCCGCTTCGGATATTTTACTTTAACGTTTCTTCGCCACAAATCCCAGCTGTTGACTAAAACATCGATCACTTTTCTTAATATTACATCTTATTTGCAATGCAGATTTGAGTCTGCGGTCTTAAGAATTTTTTTCTACTTACACACGTATAGTTTGCTTGGATTCTTACTCTCCATCCAAAATGGTTATTGGCTACTGCTTTTTCATTATAGATTCGAAGTAAACTATAACGAACTCGAGTAAAAATTTTCGAAGCAATTAAGTTTATATTATCCTGCTTATGCTATTTAGTTTTCTTTTTCTGTGTTTATATTTTGGTACGGGAAAATATGGAAGAATTTTAGCTATCACAATATCGATATTAAACAATATCATCTACTAGTATACTTTCGATACTTCGATGTTATGATAATGATTGAACAACAGATTATTTAATAAGCGAGTAATTTAAAAAAATGAAATCAATTCCTACTTAGGTTATTAGGAAAAATTTAGGAACTTAGGAAATATTTTATTATCATGTCAGAACATGATCTTGTTTTTGGGATGAGATTTTTAGCATCAATAAAAATCCGAAGCAGAAACTAAAAATGTTATTATCTGCTCGAGCATCTCAAATAAATCAGTTTTTAATAATGTGTTGCCATTATATTTACAAAGCTCTGATTTAAAAAAAATAAATTAATAACTACAGCAAATAAAACCTGGAAAAATGTCATTTTAAGCGTGTAATTATATGAAATGAATAAATAGGACATGTGATAATGTTTTAAGCAATAAATGAGAGACAAAGTTTTTTGGATCGTTTGCACACTGACATTTTAAAACAGTAACAATCCTTCTGAAATGCTAAGCATTGTATAATTTTCTCTATAAATCTTTTACAATTGCACAGCCATGTTTTTTGCCAAAAAGTAGAGGAAATCTTCCTAAATTAAGTATTAGGCTCAAGCTTTGAAATACAATAACATCCTCAGCAATTTTAAGTAATTACTGTAAACTGATAAATAAATGAAATTTAGTTAAATTGCTGTATTTATTAAAACTTCTGTTTTTTTTTGTAACTCACCTACTTATCGTATAGGAATGGAAGGTGGTACTTCGAATACGGGAATGTGAAGTTTCCTGATTTAGTTATGACTTTCTGTTTCTATTAGGGGTACCATAAGGATTATAGTGTTCGTTTAACGTTCAATAGCAAAACATTCCTCCTTAGGAGACATGAGTTGCTTATGTTGGGGCTATTTTTCGAAAATCAAAGAATTAAGTTTGTTTTCATGGTGGTTTGATTTTCTGCTGTACTCAGATGCCAAGAAAAGGCCATGTATGTGTGGGTATTTGAACAACTTGTGCAAATACAGGGCGTCACAGATATGGTGAGGGTGGTTGGATACTTCCACCCTGTTGGATATCATAATGATGGGATGGTTACTTCCCTCTGATCAATGGGGCTTGCCTTTTAGCGTACTAAGATGTGAAATATTATTAATTTATTTATGGGTACCTTAATTGCTTTATCCTACAGGATATGGCATAATAGGTATGATGATACTAACTTCCAGTGTGCCGATTGGTTCTCGATACTTTGGTGGAGATACTAGCAGAGTGGGATTATCCTCACTTCCAGTGTACCCAGATGCAAAGGAAAAAAGGGTGCATGAATAACTTGTTCCACTAGAGATTGCTTCAAGTAAGGTGGTGAAAAACTCCAAGTGAAGTGGTTGATTCGCCCCGTCTAAGTAGATGTTGCAACGATGTTGGGTTAGCTACTTAATTCCGACGACGGAACATGCCTATTACAGGAGAAATTATACCAAAAGGACAATAGAGTACAACCATAATCACTATTTATGTCGTCGCGGCTTTTGAAATAATTCAATAATTCTGTATTCTGAGGATTAGGCTTCAATAGCTAATGTATTGTTAACTGAACTAGATATCGGGTTTAATCATAATATTTTGACTTTAGGTTTGAGTCTAAAATGTATGAACTGATTCAACATGTATACTGTAAGTTGTTTGCTTTCCCTCTGAGTGTGTAAATAGGATTTTTAAAATTGGAGATTTATTATAAAATTTCAGATCCCACCAGCCAACGGACATAGTTCATTATTTATACTTAATTCCTTTTACTTTAAAATGAATCTAAACTCCTAAACAACAATATTATATTTTTATAATCGAGAGTTGACGAGAAGTACTACCATATTAATAAATATTAACTTCTCTTTAAAAACTCCAATCTAAATAATTTGTGAGAGAAACAAGACTTGAAGTTCTTTAGAGCTTATAAAAGAATTTTAAAAGCCATGAAAGTTAAACTTATCAGTTTTTAATATTTTTATAATTTGATAAAAAAATATTAAAAACTGATAAGTTTAACTTTCTGTTTTTTTTCTAAAATAGTCTCGTAAATAATATTTTCTATTAAAATATATCTTAACATTGAATATACACTTGAAAAAAAATTTTTAACTATGATTGACATTTACTTTAAAATTTACCTTCTTTCAAATTTACCAAACGATTTTTCTTGCTCACTTTCCAATACAAGTCAAAGACATCTGAAACTTTTTCCTGAAAAGTAACGGAAGAAACCTATAACCCACCGACGCAAAAAAGAAGAAAAAAAAACTGCCTTCCTTTAAAACATTTTGAGATTCCATGATACTACAACGACCTCAAAGTCATTGACTATCAAATGAAAATCGAAAACTTTTGAGCAGTTGATAGATGAAGTCTATCCGAAAAGTTACAAAAAAAGTATTGAGACGGCAAAATATTTCTTGAAGCGACTCGAACAGAAGGATAAAAAAAATTTCCGGTATCGGCATGGGAGAACAGCTACGGAAAGAGACGTGAATCCCACAGACAAAAATCAGTTCGCATAAATATCCATTCATTTTTTAACATCCATCTACACGAATCGCAAAAATCTTTTTTTCCCATTTTTTGAACGGAAAAAGAAGGAATGGAATGGGGACAACTCTAAGGATGGTTCTGAGCGGACAAGACTATTAGCTCGAAAATAGCAACTTTTGCTTAAGCAGATCTAGATAAATGGATATATATTTTTTCTTTTTATAAGAAAAAACAATTTTTCCTCTCATTTTTTTCTGGCTTATAAAAATTTTGAAATTTTTTTTATTCGTCACAAAGCCTGAGAAATAAAGATACCTCGTACACGAACGGACCTAAAATTAGTTTTATAAGAGGGAAGTCAAAAAATTTATCTTCGAATTTGTTAATTCTGGGTAAACTGAAAACTGTTAAATAGAAAACAAAAAGAATTTTTCTAGAGCAGTTGTTTCCTTTTTCTTCACATTATTTTTGTCATAATTACGGTAGTTATGCATGTTTTATATCAAGGAAGATTTTTTTTTAAATTGTTAAAATTGAATGCGTTTTAATGGTAAATATCTATTGTAAATGATTCAAGTGTATTTGATCAGAGGCTCTATAAAGGCACGCATGTGTCACGTGATTCTGATGACATATGAATTTATTCCGCTTAAATTTTATGTCAATCAGTATTAAGAGAAAAATTATTTTAAAAATAGGAATAACAATTTAAGATTCACAACAAATTAGAGATAGTTTTTATTGCTTCGCTTCCGAAATATTTCAAAGATTAACTCTCTTGAAGCAAGCTGAAATTAAAAAAAACCAGATGGAATTGTTTTCCCAAAACTTTCTCGCGCGTTTTCTAACAAACTTGTCAAGCCAGAGAACGACTTACATGGCATTGGCTTAGAATGGGTGAGAAATATTATTTTTTGGCTTGAATTTAACATTTTTATTGGATATGTCTTGTCATCTTTGGCGATTAATTGCTGACATGCATTAATAGTATGAAAAAAATAAATTTGTATTCTAAACACGATTTTCACACTGATTGAAACAAAATTTTAACATAAAACTGCATTTGCTATGATAAAATCCCTCACAAGATTCGAATTTAATTCACTGCCTATTTGAATTATCATGTTTACACGTTTCTGAAATTACAGACAGACAGACAGACAGTTGATTTGGCTCAAATTTTCACATATGCCTATACTGTAAGATATGTGTTAAATCTGTGCACCGAAATTTATTAATGTAGTTCTCCTAGGTTTGAAATTATCTTTTAAACTTTTGATCGAACAACTGGTCTGACGGATTTTCCCTGAACAGATTTTAATCAAAATTTGATAAAGATGTTCAAATATTAATCTGAAAGACCGCAAATAAATTTCAACCGTTCAAGACATATTTTTCAGTTATTTTTTCCACAAACAGATGGACATTTTTTTAAAATTTTCTTTTGAACTAAGGAAAGTCTAAAACGTGAAGCTTTGTCAAAAACTAGGGTTTGA
Source organism: Argiope argentata (assembly GCA_026289955.1). NCBI lineage: Eukaryota > Metazoa > Arthropoda > Arachnida > Araneae > Araneidae > Argiope > Argiope argentata. The sequence goes on along the minus strand of JAOUZG010028648.1, from coordinate 684,054 downwards.
ATTTTCGACAATTACTTTATCGATACTACTTATACAAGAAAGCTGAAAAGTGAGAAAAAGTCTTTCATAGAATTCCAAGAATATGTGGTTTGTGTCTAGAATAAGATGTCGAATAACAAATCGTGCAGTTTTTGAGGGAAATAACGCTCTACGGACGATTTACAAAAGCCAAAACCGAACTTTGTTCAGAAACATTTTTCGAGCCTTTGAATGCTGGTTTCGTGGAAAAGAGCACTTATTACTCATAAATACCATTTCTGGTATTTGTATGAATATAACATCAAACGTTCTGTTTTCATGCCGCTTGGAATTCAAAATGGAATTTTCTGTTGTTAGAAGCCTTCTCGCAGTCGAAAACTTTTCCTTAATAAATAATAAATTTTCCAGTAGTTGAACTAAAGAATGTTTCATTCTTGATTTGTATGTTGAGTTTATTTTATTGTTTCAAACGGTAAATGGAAATGGGATAACATATATGTTTTGCTTTCTTATATTACTATTTATTTTTTATAAAAAATTTATTTCAGAAAAAAATATTAAATAAAAAAAGATTAAAATGAAATCTGCTATGCATATTTTAATGTATCATTTCAGAACATAATTTCTCGAACGGCCAAGCACCAAACGATCCAAAAAACTGTATCTTGCAGTTTATTGCTTAAAAAAATATCGCATCTCCTGTTTATTTCATTTAATATAATCACGTGCTCAAAATGATATTTTTCTAGATTTTATTTGAAGTAGCAATTAATTAATTTTTTAAAAAAATTAGAGCTTTGGTAAATGGGATGGCATTACGTTATTAAAGGCTGATTTATTTGAGATGCTCGGGTAGATAATAATTTTTTTTTACTTTTCGCCTACGGGTTTTTTTTACGCCACAAAACCTCATTCCTAAAACAATATCATGTTTTGACATGATAAAAAAAATTTAAAAACCTATCCCTTGCATTTTAGTAATTTACGGTTACTAAATGCAAAATCCAAAAGAAATTGTATTTTTCGTCATTAAAGATCATTTTTACTAAAAGGTACCGTATATGGTTAAATATTTTATTTATTACAAATGGAATAATCTAAAAGTAGAAATTTCAACGTTAAAAAGTATTCTGATTTCTAGGTTCTAATATATAACATCAAAAACAAATTCTGATTTCTACTTTAAATAAAACAATTTATTCTTTTACATTTCTTTGCAGACGATATTTAGCTTGAATCCAATAATTTTCTTTAAAAATAATATTCCACTGGGAAATCCATCAATAAAAATTAGAAACCGAAACTGCGTGCGCGCTTTATTCTAGAATCTACTCATTCACTTTATTTTCTTTTTAAAAACATAAATGGATTTATTAATCAGGTAACATGCCAGAAAATAAATGCTGGTGATGTCTTCTTGCTTTAAGAGAAATGCAGTGCAAACTACCTAGGGATCCCCTTTGTTTGGATATGATGGCGGGATTTGATTCTTGGATAAACGACTGTTGTTAGCAAAAAAAAAGTGCGTGGGAAGACATTAGAGATGTCTTCAAGAAAGTGATTTCGTGTGAAGGCGGAGAAGCGCTTTTACAAGTGATTCGTTTGATTTAGAATTTAAATTTATCATATTTTCAATAATAGTAAAAGCTAATGTTTACGTTTGTTGGCTCTTTCTACAGGTATCATTTGACGTAGATTCAGGGGCGAATTTATGCATTTTGCAGTCTTAAACAATGCTCGCTTTCCCTTTTAATGTCTGGTCAAGTTAGCTTCACATTTCAACATATGAATCATCTGTACAAATTATTAATTTAAAAATAACTGAAATAAAGGCTTTCAGGTACTTTTCTGGTAGCCAGGTGCAAGCGAAACATAACATAATGATTTAGAATTCCACTAAATTTCTTACAGTGATTTTAAAGCAAAAAATCGCCAAATAATGTAGAATTCCGCCTAAGTTCTTTGGTGATATTTTGCTTGCGCCCTGCTAATGGAAAAGTACCAGTTTTCGGAATGAACTATTATAACTACTTAGACTTTTCATTAATTGTGCGTCTAAATATTTAATGATAAAGAAAGTTTGCAGTGAAATAATAAATTATATAAATGACAAATATAGCATTAAAAAAGTAAGTATACAGTTAATAAATAATTAACGTTCAAAAATGTTATTAAAAATAATTAATCTTTCTATAATTTAAAATTTTGATATTTTAATACGTAAAATTGCAGTCTTAATATTTATAATTCAAAATTTTGCATTTATTACGAATGCACATATTTGATAATTAGGTCAATAAAATTTTTAACCCAATTACCTATCACCCTGTCAGCTTAGCTGCTCTTGGTAACTGCTTAGTTGCATATGATCATTGCTGAAATTTAACAAATTTTGCACAATCGATCATGTTTACAGTCGTACGTTGTAGAGCGAGAATATTCACCTTCATCTTTTTTGCTAAATTTTAATTAAAAATTTAAAAAATTACAAAAGATTTAAATGACATTTGCTATGCATATTTCAATGTATCATGTTATGACACAATTCTTGAACAGCCAAGGACCATGTGCTCGCGCAAGTTAAATTATATTTTCATTCATCTTAATTGTTTCCTTGAATGAGTCACTTTAGTATTGAAAACGATCATAAAAAAACCCTGTCTCGTATTCATTGTTTAAAAAAGATATCGCATTTCCTATTTATTTCATTTAATATAAAAAATGACATTTTTCTAGGTTTTATTTCCATTAACAATTAGCTTATTCTTTTTTATCAGAGCTTTTGTCAATGCAATGGCAACAAGTTATTAATAGCTGAATTTTTTTTAGATACTCGTGCAAATAATAACATTTTTATTTTTCGTCTACGGATGTTTGTTGATTCCAAAAACCTCATTCCAAAAACATCATGTTCTGACATGATAAAATTAATTAAAAATAAAAAAAAAACTTTTTTTTTACTTGCATGAAATACATTGGAGGAGACACGGTTTCCCGTTATTCTAGTTTAATAAATGGAATGAAAAAATAATTTGGCACTTAATCCATCTATAATATGAAGTTAATGAAAACAAAATTAATTTTATATAATCTATCTTAACTAGTCGGGATGTTTGTTTTACGTAATATTTATGTCAAGACCACTCATCATCCGTGAAAATGATTTAATGGTCGGAAGTTGAGTCCGGAATTGATGCCTTCATCAATTTCCTTTTGTATCAAAGAGAACGATAGCGAACGGATAGTGCCGGTAACTTTTTATTGATTCTCGAATGAAAGATTTCCAATCATAAATCAGATGACATAAAAGGGATGAAATATTTTTCTTGCGGACGAAACAGATGCTCCTTGAATGAATGAAAGGGTAAACAATTTATGGGTCGAGCCATGAAAATTTTTAAGGATTCTTTGTTTTATTACTTACTATCGAATGGCAACAATCAAATGTAAGAAAACCAACACACATAATTTGAGATGGCTTCATTAAAGGGGGGTTTTTTTGCTATTGATTTGATTCAATGTTTTGCTTATAAAATTAATGGAGTTACCACCTATTACTAGAAACGCTCGGAGAACTCACTGGAACCTCCAATCATTCAGAGGAAAGAAGGTGATAAGTAGGAAGGTGATTTTGATGATAGATAACGGTTTAAATTCACCGTTTGATAATGGTTTCAAACGGTGAACTTAAACAATAATGAAAATAAGGTAATTGTAACGGGAGAGGTTATCACTATGATATGCTAATGGAAATTGATGATGCACAGTTCTTATTATTTGTCTGAAGTAGGTAATTTCTGAAAGCTCCTTATTGGACGCATGAAAGCAGCAAAACTTTTAAAAAATTGCAATATCTGTCAATTTTTGCTGCTGTCAAAAATTGACAGATATTGCAATTTTTAAAATGTTTTACAAAATTCGGATGGAAGGCTCCCAGACGGCTTGGTTTTAGAACTTCATCATCCTTTTGATTTATGAATAAAAGTAACTCATAAAAGCTGCGAAAAAAATTGATAAAAACTAATATGCTATTTTCATATCAAAATTGTAGATTAATATAAATTTTTTGCGACTACGAATAGACTGCCCATGTGCTTTATAATTTGATTGTACGTGAACATGATGTCGGTGGAATTTTATATCTGCATTAAGTTTCGTATCGAATTCCATATCAAGAACATCGTCTCCCGTTCCGTTGATGTGGGAGATTGTGAAGGCAATAATGAAAAAAAAATACTTTAATTAATAATTTTTGAACAAATTGTTGTCACATTAGCCCTTATATGCGGTTAAAAATCTTATTTATAAAAAAAGGTCCTTATTTTAGATTTTGATAACAATACCCAACATCTATAATACAAGCCATTTCCTCATTCATGGTACAAACTTAAAGAGAAAAATAGAAAACAAGGACAAGAATAGTATTCACATTGTAAACAACAAATTAGTGATAAATTGTGATTGGGGATAAAAAATAAATAAATAAGTGATTGAAATGAATTGGTGATAGCTTCATAAATCATATAACAACCTCTGAACTGGAGTAATTACTTTCGTCTAGGGCTCATGTCGCTAGTTCGGTCCTACCCACCATCCACAATAAAGACTCCCGACTTTGAATAAGCAATTTTCTACTGCTATTGTGGCGCCCTCTGCCGGCAGCAAAAGTCGTCAAGGTGCATTAGAGATTGCAGCTAACACCACCACCATCAGCACCAACAACTCACACACGCTCTAATATCATTCGTCTCCCTACAGACTCTCTAATGTGAGAGTGTGTGGTGGTAGCTTCATAAGCCAGATAATAATCTCCGGATTCAAGCGATTACTTTTCTCTAGTAAGCATGTTACGAGGCAAAGAACTCTAACTTTGTGAGTTCGGTCCTAAACAAGCCTTTATCTACAAGTCATACAAAGCGTCTCAATTTAATTGAAACGAAGTATATTGCTTCTAATTTCTACGCTAATGAAGGTATTTTGGTAAAATGTTCAACAGTGTTGACTTTATTTAAAATGTTTGGGTGATTCGAATGGGAATGTATGAATAATGTGAATAAAGACATTGTTGGCGTTCGAACTTGCGTATATGAACAGCGACCCGGGAGTCCTACGTGATTATTATTCGAATCTCAGTTTCCTGCCAACCCTCTTAAATTGTACTATGAATTTGGAACCAACCTGCAAAAAAATCTCTTCCCTTTTTATCAGCCAGCTGGAAAGCACGAAGATCAATGAGTTTTAAGCTCAGACTAAACAACGCATTAGTGACTAATCAATTTCCTTCTCTGCACAGACACCAGAAGGCATTGATTTCATCCAAAGAGTGGTGATATGAAAGACGGCGGAGGAGCTGTTTACTTTTTATCTTAGTGTTTTCAAAGTCGATTATTCTGCATCCCAAACATCAGACGAATTATGCGATGCAATAAGGACAAGTAATCCTCAGATTAAAAAACCTTATTAATAACAAATGCATATTTCGAATTTAAACAATACTGTTCAAAGGGACAAAGGAAAAAATACTGAAAAAAAAGTATTTAACTGAACGAATGTTAAAAATTAAAAGAATCCCAAAAATGATCTAATGCTCTGAAAATGCGTGTACCAGTTATCTGCGAGGTAAAATTGCGGAAAAGCTATAGTCTCGTACATAGTATACCCTATTGCCTCTCTTAATATTGAAACGAGTAGTACGTGTTGTTGTACCAATCAGTTTTCTTTGTGGATGTTTTTTAATTAAATTAATTAAACTTAAATACAAAAACATTAAAATGAGGAAGGTGCATTATCATTTATTTAGAAGAACGAATTTCCTACACATAAGCACTGAGTGAATAATATTTCAGAAATTCTTTGGATATCTATACAGTGTAACATGTGTACAATCAGTGTATACATGTTGTACGATTATTCAGAATCGTCTTGAGACAGACAGGAAAATGTGAACCACCTGACGCCGTGGCATCATTGGAGTGAACGGAGGTTGGGCTATAAAAAACCACCAGTCCCTCTACAACCTTTCTCGTGGGAGATAAATACCGTAATTCATAGGGAATGTCCACCAAAGTGGCGCAAAACACCTACTGTCCCGAAAACGTCTCATTCCTGATATCTGATATGTCTCCATCAGAGAAAGTGCATGATACATGTTGTTACGCTTGATAACAAATAAAAAAGCTTCATTTTTATCAAAAAATATGAAAAACATGAAGAAAAATTTAGTTGATACGAATACAAGCATAGTACATGCTGTCAACATAGTAGTGTTTGTCTACAAGGGCAAAAGGAAATCGTTACATATCAACAGTATGATTATATATAGAAAAAAATTACTAATAGATGAAATCGAAATGATTCTTGTATTTCCTATAGCCTTTATTATTGTAACTAAATCGTCGACAAAATCAGCCATTTAGATTGCATTAAATGTACCCGGGAGTTTCTCTTACTTGCTATTAGAACAATTGCGCATGGTAGCAATATTATAAATTTGTAACAGTTTCTACAGATAAAAGTATGCTTTCGCCTTCTTAAAATGCAACTGCCTTTAAATCTTACTTGCAATCTTTTTGGCAATTGGAAAGTAAAAGAAAAAAAAGAAAAGGTACTTAGTATTAGACCGTTGACGTCGACGGTTTAGTAACTCATCGGCGACAGATTCAAATTTGGCGATAAACCACTGACGCCAACGAAACCAATAAAATGGCGGACGACAGTTGTTTGAAATTTTTTTAAAATAATTGCGATTTTATGCCATTATTGCAGTTTATCGACTCTTTGGCAACGCCTTCAAAGTTGGCGATAAAGATCGACGGTTCAATACGTAACTACCAGAATTACTTTTTGCTTTAACTAATTAATGTGACGCATCCGCTGCTAGATTATGCTTTAAAGAATGAATATTAGAATAATGAGTCACACCGAATAAAAATAAACTTGAAGCAACAGTGTATCTCCAAAGCTTTTAAAGGTTATTGACGTACGAGATTGATGCATTTGATCGATTGAACAGAGTATCTGGAATCTGTCCAAACCAAGAGGAAATATATCAACAAATTAATCTAACAGTTAAAAGTTGCAAAAGAAAATTGAGGCCAATAGATTGTTAGATACTTTATCTAACAAACACTTCATTCATTACGTACTTTTTATCCCTGGATAAAATTAGATTTGTATTAATTACATCGTTTGGCCAATTATTTCTTTGTTCTCTTGCTCTTTTTTTGTCTTAACTGTTCGGATTTTCATGCTTTTTATTATTTTATCTAGAAAAAAGTTTATCCTTTATCATTCAAACAAAATATTTTTATTTTATCTCTACTATTATTATTCTGAGTTGAGTTATGGGAGGTAATGATTTGCATAAGAATGTTGGCCGATTGTTAAATATGAGTAATTCAAATTTGATGAGACTTCAATTTTATTTTATTTAAATATCAAATACAGTTTATTATTATTATTATATTACTAAATTAGTATTTTTATACTATTCAGTAGAAAATTTGAATAAATAAAATCTATATGTAAGAATTTGTACTCGTACATTAAAAGAAAGATGTTTACTGTAAACTAAAGTTGGTATGCAAACTTATTTTTAACAAATTATATTTATTAATAATAAATTGTTTAAAAATATAGTTCAAAATGCGCCTTGCTAAGGATGCTAAGTCACCATAAAATATTTGTAGTTCATTTACAACTGAATCTTTTTAAAAAGTAGTAAACAAAACCACATTGGGATTTCTTAAAGAACGTTCCGTTGTGTTGCCATATTGGCGACAAACTCGAGGGGACCACAAACCTTCAATTCAATCATAATTTGTAAGTAATTTTAATAAATAAAAATAATTATTATAATGTAGAAATAATTAACTACTTTTGAAAGAACCAATTGAATAAATATATTTAAAAAATTAGTAATTAATTTAGTATGCAGGTTTTTAAATGCAACATTTGTAATTGTTTTAAATGAATATTTTTAGTATCTTTCTGTTTGACAATATGTTGAACAGAGCCCCTTACGAAATTAATAGCAAAATTCGAAATAAAATTATTATTATCATCATTATTATTATTTAAGATTAGTAAACAACACAAGTAACAAATGTCTAAACTGAAAGAAAATGAAAAAAAAAATTTTGAACGGAAGTCTGATGAAGGGGAGCTAAGTTGGCACTTTATCTTCCAAGCTTTAACTTAGCACCAAGAGAAGACGTTTTACCTTGTATTTTTGCTTGGTGTCCCAAAAATGACTGAATGATTTGAAATTCAATTAAAAATTAAATAAACGAAATTAGATAGAAATGTATTTTTAGCGACCTTATGCTTGGGAAATCAAAAAGTTCTATCCAATCAAATTGCAAATTAACTCAACTATGTCACCGATGGGTGAAACTGCAAAATAGCAAAACAAAAATACCGATATGAAATTGTTGCGAGAATAATTGCAAAAAAATAAACTACACTGATTTTAATGTAGTCCCAATTTTCAGCAGCTATGTAGCGCAATCAAGCAAAAATGGGGTACACATAACTAATATCAAATAATTTCTTTTAATTGCATCTGTTGTAAATCGCATTCAACGCCATCTGTAGATGGCAATGTTAACTAAATTTAGAATTTGGTGGGATAGAATTCCCTGATTTAATACGCTTAAGACATAGAAAATATGTATCGATAACATTCTGTTTCTTTTTTAAATTGATTTTCAAAATTCATCAGTTAGTTTTAGAACACCCTGTAATTTGTCTAGACCAGTTTTAAAAAGGTTTCTTAAGTTGAACTTGAAAAAAAATGATAGAGCCAAATAATTTTTGATGATCGCCGAAAGCTAATTACGTTAAGCTCCATAAATTATTAACTATTTTCAAATAATGGCATAAAACTTAATTAAAAACGATAATATACAGGCAAATAAATAGAATTAAGACTTTTCTTTTTCATTTTTTTTTCATTAAGAATTTTAAATATTATTACATGTCAGTCATACATTTGGTGTCGTTTATGCTGGTTTCATTTGGATGGAATTTGGTGCAGTTTATCCGTTTTTATAAATTTCAGCTAAATTTACAGAATTCCTGGATGAATTTTCAATAGTTCTCTTAATGCCAATGCAAATAAATAATACTTTACATCGCATGTATATTGAAAATATAATGCTTTTGTTACTAAACAATTAACTGTTTAATTATTTACCAAAAAACTTTTATTAAAATGTTTATTTTTTTAACTTTCAATTTTAATAATAAATTAATATTTGCGAGAAAACTTTGAAGAAAATCTTTTTGGCAATTCTGATTTTAATAGAGTATTTTTTTTAAAAAAATGTATTTGGATTTGATTTATACAGATTCTTTTTTCAGTATTGCAATAACCTGCAATTTGTTTTATTTAGACAGACATGAAGTTGGACATTCGTTTCGTTAAATTTCAAGAAAAAGACATTTTTTTATGCCTAACATTATGCACTCTAATGCCTTTTTTTTTGTAACTCTTTATAAGAAAAAAAAATTCTAGTACAACATAAAATTACAACCGATTTTGATAAATTAATAATTATGAATCAGAAAGAATTAAGACGAATAGATTATTAAACCACGTTTTCATATTAATAAAAGAATTGATTATGAATTTCACTCAAATGTTTGTTACAATTTAAAATAGCTCGAAAAATGGAACCAAAAAGTCCAAAACAACTACAGAATTCCAATATTTTTCTCATTCTTTCTCAAAAGCTTAAAAAAAAGACATGAAAGAAAATTTTCAAATGAAGAGTCGATTCTGAAATGTCTCGGAATAAGAGTGGGTGGATGAATTTATTTTTCTTATCGAATTTTGGAGTCTTAAATAACGTTTTTTATTCTTCCGTTTGTTTTATCTTTTTACGTTACAGAATCGCTCTGAAATTTGGATTGTTTAATATCAATAAAAAAAATGTTTTCCAGCTACGGTCAATATAGATAATTTTTTTTCCAGAAATGTCATTTTTCTTTCTTTTCGTGCATTGAAATAGTCACTTTTGCTTTTCTAGTGCAAATTGATTTTTCCGGTAATGAATGTAAAAATTCCTTTCATGGTATCTAAAAATAAAAGGAAAAAATTCAAGTGAATAAACATAAATTCTTTGCCTTGGTTTTCTTTTTATACGGGTTTCCAAGCCTTTAGTAAAAAAAAGAATAAAATTCTTTGATAACGTTTATTAATTTCTCAATTATAAGAATAATTTTTTTTCAGAATTTCATTCTATAATGGTTTACATTCTTTAGATATGCGTTGCTTAGTATCTAAAATCGATTTTAAGTTAGCATTCCTTTTTTTAGATTACTGCATAATAAAGCTAGATTGTCAATACAAAAGATTTCATTTTGAGATTTTTATTAATCTAAATAATTGAGATCATCTGTCAAAGAAAACCTTCTGAAATTATATTCATCTTTTTGTTCGAAATTGCACGCGCAATCTCAAAAGTGAAAGGATTATAGATGATTTCTCTTCTGTTTTCAGAAATCCAGATGTGTATCAAATTTCATACTAAATTTTTCACAAGGAAAATTTGTATTTGTTCGTCCATCCGGGTACATATGATCAAGATAACTCACAAATAGTCAGATGTACGATATTCGATATTTTATTTTAACATCAGAATTATATAGTGATTTCTTTATTATTAAATCGTTCATCTGATTGATTTTTTATGGATTATCGATTCGTTGTTTGTAAACGTAATAATAAAGAAATCTGATAAGCTAGACAAGTCATATCACTGACTCTACGAACCGCCCGAAACACACCGATGAATAATACACAGCAACGCTGGTGGGAGCTGTTGTTGAGTCTTGAGGGCCACGGCACTCTTCACACAGGAAGTACGTCCCATCAACAGGAGCAGGCGGACCCCCCCCACATTTTCGTGCACCCTCCAGGGTAGCGAGATCCAACCACGATGCCGGATGATTTTCATCCTCATTTCTAAGTGCAACCAGAGTGGACTCGATAGCTTGACAAATGGAATTTCATATGGAATCTTCCTACTGTATTCATGTTTAAAAATTTAAACTCAATGGATCAAAGTTTTATTACAATTCATTCTTGGATGCGAAAACAATCCACATTTCTGCGTATGCGTCAGTAAACATTTATTTCGGCAAAAAAAGGGGGGTGAGAGGAAAATTGAAAGGAGACATTTGCATTTGAGAACAGGGTGAAAGATTATTCGTGGAAGTAGGGAGTGTAATAATCGCTCATCGTTCGGCATAGCAACCTTTATAAAAGTATAATCTTCGAAAAGTGCTAATCTTGGGATTCTGATACGAACAGTATATGACTTGTTGTTGTTATTCTTTATACTGTTATGTTTCATACTGTTACTGTTTCTTTATAATATAAAGACAATTAACTTCAACTAATGCAGTAAAAAGAAATAATAATAGTATTAAATCCCACGATCTAACGGACAAGTTCTCGTATTTTGAAATGTGTCAGCATTTTATTTTAGTTTTTAAATATCGACACCAAGGAAAAAACGTTGTGTTATCGTCTAACGTTCCAATTTTAGTAACCCTAAACTATCAAATCAAGTTTTTAATAGGGTTTCCAACATTTCACTGCACGAATGGCGACAAATTCAAATCTTGCGTTAGTTTTGGCTTATGACTTAAAATCTTCACTGGGGTGAGTGAGAGACCGATGTAAGGGATGAATTATCTCAAAGAATATGGATAATCTGAACTTTTCCTCATACTGCATTTTTAAAAATCGTGAGGAATACTATAGTAATTTTTTTTAAAAAAAATCTAATTTACTGCTACGATGATTGTGCAAAAAACAATGAAACGAAATACGCTAATAGTACGATAAAATATGTAAATATTATGATATGGGCTTCCCGGGTTCGATTCCCGGTTAGGGCATGGTTGTTCTTCAGTGTTCTATCTGAGAGTTATGTGAATGTGCTCCCCTGTAAAAAGGGTCTGTGAAAGCGAGTGTGTATATAAGTCGTACTTTCGGCCCAAGTTGGTGCTACTTCATAAACAAGAGGTACTCCTTTCGACTTAAATCTTCTGCTGTATCAGCGATCTTGTCGATGACAAGTGCCATTAGTAACAACAACAACAAAATTTTTCAAAAGCATTGGGAAGAGCATCAATACATATAAACTGATACATTGTGCCTAAAAAGTGACTATGGACTAATGAAAAAAATACTGAATATAATATAAATAGATCCTTTTGAATATTTAAATTTTGTTTTATCAAATTTCAAGTTTAATTAACATTGTCACCGACGCAATGCAAAATTAATAAAACACTAGACTAGCAAACAGTTAATGAAAGAAAATAATTTTTTTAAAATATTATTTTTACCAACCCCTTACAAACTTTTAATTCCAAATATTGAGAACAAGTACCAATGTGATAAATTTATATTTTATTTACATTTATCAAGTCTCATGGTATGCTGAAGGAATAAAGATTTTAATCAGGAAACTAATTATTCTTCGCAATATTATATTTTTATTACATTTTGTCATGTGATAATCACAGAACGGCAAGTTATTAATTTACGTTATATATCTATGTCTAAGCTAAGTTTTAGCCATCATATTTTTAAAGCAAGGCTTTATTCATTTTTCAACAAAAATATTTGCATGATTTTCTTTATTAATACGATAGTTGATTCTACAAGAAATTTCAAGAAAGGTTTGTTTACTAAAACGTACGTATTTGGAAATTGCATTTTTTATTGAGTTTGTTTTGTCTGAGTTTGAAGTATTCGATGTTATTACAACAAAGTTTAGGATGTTGTGACTTCATGTGCCTTCAGCTAAAAAAAGTTTTATTTATCTCTGAAGATAATTTTTTTCACTAATATTAAACAGTCCACTTTGTTCATTTTCATTCCCTTTCATGCAAAACCTAATAACAAGTAGCTGCTTTGTCAACAAACATTCTGCTTTGGAAATTGCATGTGAAATATTAAAAGTTAGTGTGTTTGTGTAGATTCAGAAGCCTTCATAATCTTTTTTTGAGATTTTTGAATTTTGTGTAATTTCGTATTATTCCTTTTTCTACCTACAGTTTTCGATCATTCGGCAATGCCAGAAATAAAGATTAAAAAAATAATGACGCATATCACAATGATAAACAAACATTTATTTCCTTTCAGTTTTATTCACGGAAAAGTTTATCTCTTTATTTTTTCTTATAAAATCGAAAATAAAGCAGATGAATGAGTAAAAAAAAAGCCGAGTAAAACGAAAACAAGAAGTAAGCTCTTTTACGGAAATGCAAAATAAAAATAATGAAAATTTTTAACGAGCAATAAAAACTGCTATCTTAAATTTCACGTTATCTTGTGAGAACAGTGTTATTTTAAAGACATTTTTTGTCTTAATTAATTTAAGTCATTCATCAATTTAAATAGCTTTGAAACAATCTTGTAACTATCAGAATACGTATGCGTCGATATATCGAAAATCAGATACATGGCGTACTATCGTTCCAAATTGTAACTTTTTGCTGGTGATAAGTCAAAGAATGTAACAAACATCTTTGCCATTTTCTAATAACTCTAAAAATGGAAAATGGATGGCCCAAAAGCGATAAATTGCCAATTTTTCCACTTTCATTTTGGGACTTCCAAAAGCTCAATCCAATACAGCATCATGTTTTCACATGCTAAAACCCTTTTCAACAAACAAAAATAAAGTTAACAACCTGCCATTGACTTAAACTTTTGAATTGAAAATTAAATTTCTATTTCTAAATAATTTTTTTGGTGATAAATTGCCAAATGTTACAACTTTCTCCATTATTTTCCAAAAAATCCTTAAAATTAAAAATTAGTGTCTCAAAATCCATAAATCACTAATTTGTTGCCTGTACATTTTGAGGCTTCCAAAACCTCAAACCAAAATAACGTCATGTTCTCACGTGATAAAAGCAAAATTATTAAATAATCAATTTCTTATATACTGAAAGCATAAAAAGAATTATTATTAATTTCCTGTTTATGTAATGATCGGATCAGAATTGAATAGAAACATTTACATCAATCTCCAATTTCAGCATTGCTACTACTTTTCATTTTTGCCAGAATCAGAGTTCCTATTATTAAGAGTATTCTATTATCTTCAACTCGTTGCACTGTTAAGCTGTCTTCAAGAATTCGAGGGTTACTTAAAAGCCAGTATGAATACCATTTATTGATCAGAACTAATCAATTTTCCGACTGCAATTACGAAGGAAGTTCATCCAAACTTCCAAAAGGCACATAGATAAACAAACAAACAAAAAAAAAACAAAAAAAACTGAATAATCGGACCGCTGTAACAGCAACACTGGTGAAAACTGTGGTTGAATCCCCAAAGCCATCACCGATGCCACGGTACAACCCTTCACATAGGAAGCATGCCTCGTCATTGATGGGAGAAGCCAAACTCCCACCTATTTGTGTACCCTCCAGGGTGGCGAGATCCAACCACCATGCCGGAAGCATGATGACTGATATCTGTCAAATCAGCAAACTTAGCACTACACCAGCATGTCCTCCGCCATCATCAATAATTTAGATAAACTTTTCTTACCACATTTACAACAAAATACAAGTTGTTATGGTCTCCCAAAAACATTCTCACGATGAAGGTGTTACTCCGAGAACCCTTAGCGGGCAATATTTACCCAATATAAACTTTTTACGTGAATTTAAACTTTTTACTGGATCTATCACACATCTTTCACGAGTTACTTGGAAATTAATTTCTAGTAGGGGGTTAATAGTATCCGGAAATCGAAATTGTGGTTTAGATACGTTTGTCCCATTCGATTGAAATAAAACTTTGAACCTAAAATACATTTGTGATCATAAAAGTCCATCCAAATGTTATGTATTTAAATAATATCATTTTTGATTTATCGTGATTACATGTTTTTAAAAAGAGAGACCAACAGACAATCAACCACTTGTTGGATTTTGCTCAAAATTTGATAAGTATTTAACCTATGTATGTAAATCCCCCGTACCGAATTTTATGTCTATTTATTAGGTAATTATCGTGTTAACTCACATTTGAAGAACTGTACTGGCAGATTACCTCTGAGCAGAATTGACTCAAAATTTCATAGAAATCTACACATTTGGTATAAAGAGTGCATACCAAATTTCATCGCCTAAGCTCAAAGCACTCTTATTTATGTTAGACAGAGACAAAAATTTTCCAGAATTGTAGTTTTTGAACTCAGAAGTGTCCAAAACATGGAGATTTGTCAAACTCTCGATTTAAATTTTTGCTGTTGTATCTTATGGCACTTGCCTCGGACAAACTCGTTGAGATAGTCGGTGATTTAAGCCTCATCATCGTCTCTTGTTTTTGAAGTATCGCCAACTATTGCCAAGAGTACGACTTTTGCTACGCACTCATCACATTCGTTTGCACAGGCCCTTATTACAGGGGGGGGACATATGCACACCTTACAGATAAAACACAGAATGATAACCATGCCTGAACCAGGACTCGAACCTGGTACACCAGGGTGAACCAGATCGCGGGAAAAACGCGCTACCCTTATGCCAGGGAGCCGGCATTTCGAATTGTTTTGACGATTGCCGGACTTCCTTTATACCACATATGCAAGAACGTAGCAATGGAAAATATATGCTAGAAATCATTTGTTTAAAGGAAACTTTTTATAAATCAATGCTTTTATTTCAGTACTAGCCGCCTTTGGCGACCAGTCGGTTCGCCAGTTTTAATGCTCGCTAAAATTTTCATATATTTTATGTAGCTGTGTCTCATAACAGGTTTTTTACCAAAATATTTTTAAACCAAACCAATTTTGATAGTCAAATAATTCATTTATAGTACTATTTAGAATAATTTTCTTCAGATGTTCTGTTCATTGTACTACTCATCTTTCTCTTTCTATCCGAGCAATGATTGTCCCGGAATTGATATTTTACTTAAATGGTGGAGGGAAAGGTCTAAAATTCTACGTTTTTATTGAATAATGAGATTCAAATTTTCATAAATGTAAACACACTAAACAAATAAAGACACAATTGGTTTTCAAGAGATGCGAAAGTTTAAAAACAGCTTGGAAAATGCCGCGCACAGAGGAAATAATGGTGACACACACACACCCTTCTTTTATTTCTTTTTTTTCTTCCCTGCCCAGACTTAATTTTGAGCAGGCATAGATTAAATATTCATACAGACTAATAATAAAAGCAACTATTTTCTTTCTTTTTAAAACATCCTGCTATCTATGAATGAAAACCAACTGACATCGCGTATTTCTTTCTAAACAAATCATAATTTATTACTTCCTGCTATCTTACTCAGTTGGTGTGGGGGAAGGAAATGCAGATTTTTGGCGGGAAAGTAAGAAAAGTGTCGTTTTAACTACTTTCCTCGCAGTTTTTTCATTTTTTCTCTCCATAAGAACCATCCTCGTGTCTTAACGAAAATATTAAAAAAAAATTAGCCGAATCGGTCGAGCCGTTCTCTAGTTTTGCGCTTAGCAACGCATTTCGAGCTGCATTTTTATTATAATAGATTAAATTAAAATTTAAGATTAATTAATGCAATAAAGCAAATTGAACGTTCTGAAACATTTATATTATACTAAATAAAAAACAACAACAACAATAAATGAAAATCCAATTTATGAAAAATGTTTCGTAATGACAATTTAAGCGATTTCCTTTCAACTTAATTTACAAAATGCCAACATTTCCTATGAAGGGTTAGCAGTTACCTTGGAAATCCATTGAATTTTTATTGTTTTTTTCTTAGAGGAAATCTATTTTCTTACGGATACCCTTTCCTAGATTTTCCAATTCTTTATTTTTAAGAATATTCTCAGAGCATATTTTTGAATCACACAAAAACAGATTATAAAACTATGTAATGAAAGACTTGTTTTTACTATCAACAAGAAAAGCAAAAAAAGGTTCGGAAAACTTGTTTCCATTCAAAAACAAGGATTGAATATCAAAAGCAGTTCGATTTTAGCTCTTCCCTCCACTTTCCGGAAACCCTGGATCCACCCCGATGTGGGTATTATTGGAAACGTTGCGAGAATACGAGAGATTAAATCACTAAATCTGATCTCCCCAAAACATGGGGAGATCGAGTGTTAAATCGTCAGAGGGGACGTGTAAGGCCTCAGAATGTGAAGGGATCACATCACTGACATTTGGTGGGGCTTGTTATTCCTGTAAAGGGAATTTTCTGTGTTTTTCTACACGTCCCATAAGAACGTGGCCAGGAAATACCAAAAGAAACTCAATTCCGTTGTTATTGATATATTATTTTCATGGGGGGAAATTAGTGCTGTACTTAACATTTACACAGCTGTAGTTTTGCAGCAAAGTGAATTACAACTAAGATTTTTCTAATTATCATTAACCGCTGGTAGTTTATGTTCTAGAATTACCGTGTTTCATTTTCATGAAACATTAACATTATTTTTGGCAAATGACATCGCATCCATTTTGCTTTTCTTTATGCAAAAGCTCCACCCCTCCCCCAAAAAAGCAGAGTTTAAAGAATTGAGTCACTGTATTTTGATGAATCTTTCCATTTTACTTCCTCGTATAGGCAGTATAGAGTTATTATAGCAATCATCAAAAAATTCGAACTCGATATTTTGACGAATCTCTTCGTTTTAGAATTCCCTAAGTTCTAAAAACACATTCTTTGGAGAATGTCCGTTTATTAGTCTCAAAAATTTTTTGGTCTTCACTGATGAGATTTGCTATAGGTCTTTGTACCAAATTAGATTTTCAATGAAGATTTGAACAAAATTCACTCAGAGGAAGTTTATCTGTCTATCTATTCCAATATAATTTACCATAACTTCAAGACAAAGAGTGTTAGATAGATAAATTTCTATACACAGAATTAGCATCTATAGCATAGAAACATCACAAATTTTAAACCAAGCCCAAAGAGGCATTGATCATCTGTTGATGTGTATTTTCAAAAACATGTAAACTCGAGTACTCAAAGATGCAATGATTAAATATGCAGAATTTGGTTTAGTATTTTGTGATTACAATTGTAGTTCGGTATCAAATTTTTGTTTTCATCGGTTGAGAAAAATACGCCTAAAATGCAAATTCCATTTTCATAGTATTTACCACATGGCAAGAATTAAGCCTCAAAAAATCGCCAAAATCTCACAATAGATTCAATTAGGGTATTGAATTTGTGCCAAAGATTGATATTTCATAACTATTGTATACCAATACTATGTAAGGCTTTCTGTAAGATAACAAATTTATTATAGAATACTCTGAAAATTTCTAAATAGATAGCTTCTGCTGATTTTAATTCCAAATTGAAAAAGTCATTTTCGAATTGCACATATTTTCTACGTAGGAATGATTTATATTGATTTGAGAGTCACAGAGCTGGAGGGTTGAAATCTAATACAAGATCATCATATCAAAATTATTCGCTGAATTGAAATTTTTTGGTGACAAATATCTCTAAATGCCTTTTATGTTTACATAGCTGATGAGGCGTAAAAGTTTGGGGTGGAGAATACCGGCTCATGTGTCTTCCTTATCATCTAGTTGCGGTTTAAAACCCCGAGGTCCATCCCAAAATTATCCTAGGGCTGCTTTAAAAGAGGATTTTAATAAAACTAATCCTTGTTTACATAAAAAGGATATATCGATTTGCAATTTTTTGTGCATATTAACAAATAACAAAAATAATCAAAAAGTTGGGGGGGGGGATATTAGCAAGAAATCTAGACACTAAAATGTTCACATCTGAGTTGAGTTTTCGACTAAATTGCTCAAAAGTAAAGATAATAAATACTTAGCTAATTCTGCATATTATGAAAACTCCTGTATATTATGAACACTATATATGTGTCATATGATGATAAAATACAAGAAAGTTGACGAGAGTACATTTTAATTGGGTTTTTTAAATTAAATACATAGTTAATTCTTAAATGAGACTTGTTGAGATATTGGATGCAAACATTAATTAAAGTATTTTCAATTTCAAGATTATTTCCTTTATTAGCATAAGCTTAGTTAAGAAATTGTATTATTATATCTTTCAGAAAAGTGGTATTAAAAATTTCATAGAAATCAAGAGATATTCTTTAATGAATGATGTTTCATCAATTATTTCCTACTTTGGTGACAAACTTGACAACTATTTGACGGCTCAGAAAACCATTTGATGACAAAAAAGATTTTTGAAATTATTCGAATTATGGCTATATTTTCATTAGAACTCAGTCCAGTCGTTTACTTTAGAGCACTCGATGCGAATAATATTCTTGCAAATCCTTCGATTGTGTTTTTTTATCGTGCCTTTGTGTGTTAATTATGTTATAAAGCATCATCATTTCTTATTGAGTCTGATAGATTTTCCACCTTACAGCTATTTTGAAACACATCTTTTTTTAAATCCAAGTCTTAAGAAATCGTGCAACAAAAAATTGACTATGAAATGTTTTCTTTGCAAA
>JAOUZG010028648.1:651650-664571 GCA_026289955.1 Argiope argentata | reverse complement strand
AGAAATCGTGCAACAAAAAATTGACTATGAAATGTTTTCTTTGCAAACATGGAAATTGACAAGTCAACTGAAAATGTAAAAACGTATTGTAGGATAAATCTAAATTATGAAATTCGTGTTAGAAATAGGAATTTATCATATTTATATATAAATAATGAGTACTGTTTCAATTACCGAGATCAAGTAGATATTGTCAAATTATTTAGACCTGTGTGAAAAAGAGTCACAAAAAATATTTGAGTGCAAATTCTCGCAAGTTTTGGCTTTTTTATTTGACGCAGGAAATTATTTAGCGAGCTTTAGTTTGCAGCAAATTAACTTAAAATTGCCAAGAATTGTGATAATTTCAAAATTCGAGGAAAAATTGAAAAATGGTAAACAAAAAATTAAACAAAATTGCTATTGATAAGGAAAAAAAATTGGTTTAAAAATTTTAAAACGAAATTAAAACTCCCCAAAATGTTGAATTATGCTCAATTTAATTTAAAAAAAAATATAAATTAGGTTGATCGTTGAATTAGAGAAATATGACGATTGAACCATTTTAAGGTATTGTTCCATGGTTTTATAATACGATAATGCCTTTTTTATTGACGTGAAGTTTCAATAGAGTATGAAATTTAACATAAGCTAGAGAAAAAGAAAAGCTTCTCCAAGATTTTGAAGCCCCTAACATACTTTTGATAAATGCTGTCCTAAAAGAGGGAATAGTTATTGAAAAATGAGAGAAAATAAATAACAATGAATAAAACAAGGAATAACATTTAGAAGTAAACAATCGAGGTCAAGAAAGAAATCTTTCCCCCATCTTAATAATATGATATGAAGCATTTTTAAATGAAGAAATAAATTTATTGTTACTTTTCTTATAAAATATAAATTTATATTGTAACTATTGAAAAAAATGATTAGTATGTAAATGCATTTCGAAATGAAAATGTTTATTAGTTGCTACTTTTTTGTAATAAAATCATGCATCAGGGGCCAATTTCTTCAAACGAAGAACATTTTCAAATATTTAAAAATTATCTCTCTTTGCATTCTTGTGTCTATTTTAATTTAAACTTAGATATTTCAATAGATTCACCGTTTTTCTATCATGCAAATATTTTGAAATAATAAAAAAAATATAACTTTATTTTTCTTAAAATTTTAGAACATTAGAAAATGTATCATTTTTTTCTCCAAAAAATTATGTATAAAAATTAGTTTTAAATGCTACTTATAACAAAGCATAGTTTTACCCAACATAACTATTAATAGAAATATGTAGTTCCTTGCCAAGTAAACGAGGCGTAAAAATATTCCTTCGTTTAAGAATGTTTCTCGAAAATATTTGAAATATTCTTAATTTTTGTTCTTTTTTATCTTAAAGGTCATTTTTATACGAAATTTGCATTTTTGTGTGACTAACAAAAAACATTTCTAATTCCAAATAAAATTTGCTACTCATCCACGAAAAAATTAATTAGCATGAAGTTAAAAATTTTTATAGAATTTTGTTTATTTTTTATTATTAAAAACATTCTTTATTCAAATTCTAAACATTCGTTGAATTTAAAAAAACGACTTATATTTTCCGCAAAAATTTTTTGCTTGCATATTAATTCTTTAACTAATAAATGTGTTGAAGAGAGAAAAGATAAGATCGCTGAACTAATAAATGTTTTTTTTTTCAAGAACGCCATTAATTGTTTTGTAATTTCTGATTTTAGTATTTTTATCATATCTGAACATAATGTTTTTATCATGAGGTCTTTGACATCAACAAAAATCCGTAGATAAAAAAAATAACAAAATTCCTTAGGTGAAAAACAAAAATGTTATCTCCATGAGCATCTCAAAAAATCAGCTTTTAATAACGTGTTGCCATTGAAGTTACAAAAACTCTGATTTAAAAATATATAAGTTAATGACTACAGCAAATAAAGCCTAGATAAATGTCATTTTAAGCTCGTGATTATATGAAAGGAAATAAAAGGGAAATGTAATATTTTTTTAACAATTAATGCGATGCAAAGGTTTTCTGGATCGTTTGACTCCTTCAATGAAACAATTAAAGTGAATAAAAAATATAATTTAACCCGCACGAGCACGCGGTGCTTGGTCGCTCAAGAACTGTTGTCCTGACATGATACATTGAAATATGCATAGCAGATTTCATTTTCATCTTTTTATTAAATAATACTTTCTCGTATTCATAGTGAAGAGAAAACATATTATTTGTCAGAAAATTTAAACTCAAGATTTTGAAGGGTCTCCCCATTTTAAATCTCCCTGTCTGCGGGAAATCCACTTTTGGGAAGTAACTATCTGTTTGTGACGAAGCTAACTCACAATCGATTTAAGCTCGAAAGATGAAATTTGGTGCACGACCTATATACCAAATTTCTATATTTTTTATCAAATTTTGAGCAAAATAAATTCTGTGAAGGTATGCCTCTCCGGCTGTTCTAATGTAAATCAATCCATCAACCACAGAATTAAGTGAGCTGGACAGACAAAACCCGAAACGCATATTTAACATCTCTAGTGTAGACGCCAATCAAATTTGGAGTCAAACAAAAAGAAGGAATTGAGAGTTTGTCGGTCTGTTCGTTCAGAAATATATTGTTGTTATTTCTAATGACACTTGTCATAAATATGTTCGTTGGTTCGTCTCTTGTTTTAAGTAGTGCAACTATAACCAAGAGTTAGCCTTAGATACTTACGCATCACATTCATTTGCACACAACCCGTTTTTACAAAAGGGCGCAATCACACCTCTCTTGGACAGATGAAGAAGAACCATGCCGAAACGGGAACTCGAACCCAAGACGCCCAGATCGCGTGGAAGATACCCTACCTCTGTGCCAGTACGCCGGTTCAGAAATATATAAACGCTATAATTCAAAAGCACCATGTTTTAAATATATATCAAATATGTTATGGCATTCTGTGTCCAGTGCAGTTTTGTACCAGATTTTTGCTTCAATCTTTTGATAAAAACGTGCTTATAACTCAAATCCTAATTATGAATACTATGAACTGCATGTCAGTGATTCATTGCCAAAAATCTCGGAATTTTAATACGGTAGATTCAGTAAAATATTAATTCAAGCAAAAAATTGAAATAATAAAAAGATTAAAATGATCTCTACTATGAATATTTTAATGAATCATGTCAGAACATCATTTCTTGAACTCCCAAGCATCACGTGCTCGTACAAGTTAAATTATTTTTATTCATTTTAATCGTTTTATTGAATGAGTCACCATAATATTGCAAAAGATGCAAAAAAAAATTTGTCTTACATTTATTGTTTAACATTTGTTGTATTAAAATACAGCATTTCCCTTTTATTTCCTTTCATATAATCACGAGCTTAAAATGACATTTTTCTAGGTTTTATTTGCTGTAGTCATCAACTTATTATTATTAACAATAATTACTTTGCTTTTGTAAATGTAATGATAACACGTTATTGAAAACTGATTTTTTTTAAGAAGTTCGTACAGAAAATAAAATTTTTAATTTTCGCCTACGTATTTTTGGTGACACAAAAAACTTCATCGCAAAAACAACATCATATTCTGATATGATATTTACTATTGTACCCAGTGCCACATAAGATGTTCTCTCTCATGCCAAGGTTATGAGAAAACATGCTAGAAAATTTAAGGGAAACAACTCCTGATGTTTAATAAATGTAAATATTTGATAAAGGAATCTTGCGAAGTTAAAATTCGGTTGTTCTTTTTGTAGCCCATTATTCATTAATAACTCGTTGAAAACATCCTTCTCTTTCACACTTCTTTGAACTAGCAGCTTCCATTTCTATTAGATTAGGGGCGGAAATAAGATTAGGGGAAAAAAGGATTAGGAAAAATGTTTAGGGATAAGTTTTATTTTCTCTTCCATCTTCTTTATTGCTGAAAAGAGTCAGACGATTCAAGATAGGCGAAGCATTTACTCAATATAACGAACGAATTTATCGGGGCTGTCCTTTAGATAATAAAAGCCGGTACCTTCTCCCCATAAAAACATTCCAATAATCTCTTAATTTTTTTACTGTTCATAATTTGTTCAAAATACTTTTTTTTCTTCTTTATATAATAAAGTATTTCCGAATTCTGAGCTTTTAAAATTTTCTACAGTTCATTGGGTATAAAAGGTACGAGTTATTGATAAAAAAATTGTATTTACATGATATATCAATGAAACAATTATTCCTCATAACATACCTCGAATCAAAATTTCTACAATTTTCTGTTAAGTTGAATGAGCATTTGGGATAAGAATTATTGATAAAAAATTTGTATTTACATCCATTACATAATATATCAATGCGATATTTATTCATTATAATATGCCTCAAATTCAAAATTTCTAAAATTTCCTGCAGTTTAATAATTGTTAGATTGACAGGGAAAAAATAAAAGTTTAAAAAAGTGTATTTACATTTATTACACAATATATTAATGCAACAATTATTTATCATATTTACCTTACATTCAAAATTTTTAAAATTTCCTACATTTGAATGGGAATACGGGGAAAGAGTTGTTGATAAAAAATATTTGTATTTCATTTCGCAATATATAAATGCAACAAATATTCATCACAATATACTTATTATTCAAAATTTCAAAAATTTCCTACATTTGAATGGGTATACGGAAAAGTTTTATCAATAAAAAAATTTGTATTTGTATTCATTAGGTAATATATCAATGCAATTAATATTCAACATAATATATCCCTAATTCTGAATTTCTTAAGTTTCCTGTTCGTTAAAAGGGTATAAGAAAAAAAATTATTGAAAAAAATTAATTACATTACCCAATATATCAATACAACAAACATTCAATACACAATACAGCAACTAATATTAGTTGCTCTAGTATAAAAATTGTTTGCAATTCCTAGTTTTGTATCTAAAAAAATATTTATGTCCCTTTTCCGTCATGTCCAGAATTTTTTTTAAAAAATTCCCATTTCTACAAACCAAAAATCCCCGAGCCATCGATAAACGTTTTCCGCCGTACCTGAAACGCAGCAGCTTGAGAAGCCGTGTCTCGGGATGCAGCAGAATGTGCCTCTCGGCGTGCGGTCCGCTCCATAATGATGGCGAAACACGTGAAAGACTTTTCAAATCAATATCCGCCCCCCGACTCCTGTTGATCCCCTCCCCATAACAACAAACTCATAAAAGTTCACCGGAGCAACGTGAAGAGCGTCTTCTGGAGGGCTGTCAGGAGAATTGCTCAATCCCTCCGACTCATTTTGGTACCTGTTTGGAGGGTGATTCGAATTAAAGGAAATGCGGGGCGTTCATTTGGATTGCTGATCGCACTTATGGGACGCTTAAGATCGGGACCCCTTTGAAGTAAATGGTACATTTCGTGTTCTGTTCTTCGTGGGATGGCGTGGGGTGTCTAATTCGATGTCGTTAATAAAGCGAATTAGTAGAATGGTATGTTGGAACGATTTCCAGAAAATAATTCGATTGTTGTGTTCCAAATGAAGTATTATTAAACGGTAATGATCGTCATCTAGTGATAATTTTACGTTTTAATTTTTATTATTATTATCAACAAGTAAAATCAATAATTATTGGGTCGGCGTACTGGTTTAGGGGTAGCGTGTTGTCCCTGTGATGTGGGGTTCCTGGTTCGAGTTCCGGTTCGGGCATGGTTTTTCTTCTGTGTTCTAGCTGTGAGGTATGTGAATGTGCCTCCCTGTAAAAATAGTTATTTTAATAGGTTTGTATTTTGTCAATTTTTGCTATAAAAACCAATACCCTAAAATTTATACATTTAATGCTGTATGTAACATTTTTTTAAAGAGGAAGAAGTGATAAATAAATGTAATAATAATTCCTTTAAAAATCTATTTGTTTATAATTAGTATTCGGAAATAGTTTTTTTTTATTTAAATATTTTTTATGTATAAATTTTTTAATTTTAAATTAATTTGGTTTAAATTGGTAGAACACATGCACCTCCATTATTATACCCTACTGTTTTAAAATATAGAATGTATCGATTCTTTTAGGCAATCTTAAATAACTTCTTTAAATCAAGAAAGATGCTACGAAAGATTTGAAACAGAAGTTTCAAGAAATAGTGGTAGAGGACGTTAGTTTAACGTTTACTGTCTTTAAATTTTTTTGCTTTAAAATTTTAAGGAGTTGAAACATACATTGTACAAAAGGTAATTTATGATAATAAAAATATTTTGAAAGCTAGATAGTATTAATATATTTCCTGTGAATTTATTTGCTCCAAGCGTATGCATAAAGACAGCCAAATTTCTGTTACTTTCTAATTAATTGAACATTTATTATTTTTTATACTTTGGAAAGTTGACAGATTTTTTTAAAGCATACAGTTAAGAAGTTTGACTGAAATTGACTAAATCATTTAGATTGAAACATAGAATAAGCTTATAAATAAATATATCTACACTGAGTAGTGTTCTCAGTAAATATTTTGTCATATTTTTTTAAAGTTTTACCTTAATTCATCTTTGAAATGTCCATTCTATCTTCTCATAATTAAATAAAAATAAACTAAATAATATAATTAATAAAAATATAAATAATTAAAAAACTTCATTTTCATACTGTTGATATTTGGAAGTAAGTAACTATAGTAAAAACCCAAATATGTAATCAATTTGAATCCAATTTTAAAATTAATCCACATTGGAATAATGGGTCGTTTTTGAAATATAAAAATTAAGCTAGGAAATTTTAATTTATTAAATAATATCTTATCTATTTTATTCATTCATTTAATTATTTTATAAAGTCCCCTATGAAATTGCATTACCATTTTCAAGCTTCAATATAAAAGGAGTATGTATGCTCCTTTGTGAAGCATACAATTCGTTTTTCCTTTTTTTAAAGAAGAATTCTGCTGACGGTAGTTGCAATTTTTAACTTTTTCCTATAATTACATTTAACATACAAACTTGGAAAAATTGTCCGATGAATGAAAAAGCGTAGACACTCTGAGAGAGCGATTAGACTATTCTTGACCTGTAATAGGAACAGCTCTGCCGATAATAGAAATAACTCTTACTTATTCTTGCTGACGCGTGACCTAAATTGGAATGCACACTAGAAGATTCCAAACATAACAATAACGGTATTCGGAAATAATTAATCTTCAAGAGTAGGTGCTGAAGAGCTTTGTATACACTAGCTGGTCCTTTTGTCTATTTTTACTTTCTCGTGTACAAAGTACGATTGTAATAGAAAAAAAATTCGGATTCAGGACTCTATGCTTTAGAGCTCCCTGAATTCGAAACAACTTATTTTTGGAAAATAACTGTCCATCTGAAAAAAGATAATTAATGAAACCTTTAAGCTAGATGGATGAAATTTGGTTTATGATCCTTACACCAGACACCTTGTAGATTTATATCAAATTTTGAGGAAAATCCATTTAGAGTAAATCTATCCACCTATTAGAATATAAGTTAACAGGATAAATACCCAATAAAGATAACTAGATGAATGAAATTTAGTACACATATTAACAAACTACATTCTAGAAACCTATCAATTCTGAGCCAAATCGAATCAGTGGGGGACTATTTGTCTGTACGTTTAGAAGCATGGGAACGCTATGAAAGAAACATGCAAACACTTAAATATATCAAATTTGGTTTATGATTTTTGACTATATTTGTAACAATGTGTCAAAGTTTTGGTTTCTATCGGTTGATAAATGTGCATCTAAGGTACAAATTTGATTTTCTGATAGTACAGACCACATGCCAAGTGTTAATCGCCAAAATACTCGCCAAGTATTACGCGGTAAATTTAATAAACTTTCTACAACACACACACACACACACACACACACACACACACACACACACACACACACACACACACACACACACACACACACACACACACACACACACACATACACACACACACTTCAATAAACTTCCTAACGCAAACAAGTAATAGTTTTTTTAACTACAGTACGCCTGGGCAATGCACGACATTCTTTGGATCACTCAAATCCAAAACACCTTTATTAGATAGTTAGGAGAAATTTTTGGGGAAACCACACCGACTGATTATATTAGTCTAAACAGAAAAGCAAAAAAAAAAAAAAACATAATGGGTGAAATTCTATATACGTTTCATAAATTACACAAAGTTTCATATATTTAGGGGTCCACAAATCCTTACTATAGTGGTTCTCAATTTTTTATTTCCTTTTTACGAAAGTAGGAAAATAAGTTACAGAATTTCTGCAATCATGTTCAATTTTTTTTAAATCACTTTTGTTAAGTTGGAATGTGAAAATAGAATGATTTACATCTGAGTTGCTTGTTATCTGACAATATAAATCTTTGATGTTAGAAAAAGTCAAAAGTAAGACATGAAAAAAACTTTTCAGTCCCCTAATTTTTAAGATGTTACAGTTATCGAAACACTTTCAATACAAATTTTTTTCGATTTAATGAGATGCTAATTTGGGTAATCGGTTTCCTTTTTCTATTTCCCGTTTTAAGAAAATGATAGCGAAATCAAGGAAAAAACCCTATGAGCTAGATGGTCCATTTACGAACTCGCTCGTGATTTTTACTCTCCAGAGATTTCTCATAAGAGCTATTTTAATGAGTAATCTTCCTATAGTAATGTACCTAAAATGAATCTATAGCAGCACACTTCATAGAATTAAATTTTTTAGAGGCGTATAATAAACGTTCTTTCCAAAAGAAATTTATGAGTCAAAATGGAAATTTCTTCGAAGAATACAATTTTATAAATAAATATAATAAATATGGATACAAATATTAAGAAAATCTTTTTAAAATCTACATGTGCATAATCTGAACTAGCAAAATAGAATTAGTTTCTAAATAGTTGGGTGGCGAATGAGATACTTTTTGAAAGCGTAACTTTGTCAAAGCCATGGATTGAAACAACAAATGACACATCGATGTAACGAATACAAGAAATTAGTTCTTTACTAACTTCGACAATACTGAAAGGCACCAAACGCCCGTGCAGCCTGGATATCACTGTTAAATTCTTGCCCGTTTCATAAATGTATTTTGATGATTTTGATTGAATACTCATGAAGCTTGTTTTGTTCGTTAGAGACTCTTTAGATGGGTACGAGACAGGAAAATTTTCTAAGCACACTGAAAATATATCCCAGCGTACATTGTTAGATATAAGCTAGTTGAAGATATATTTTGTTAACATTGCTATTTCTAAGGGAGGAGGAGCATTTTTCTTATATTTGAATAAAATATTCGGACATTACAATATTCTGAGGTTACTGAACTAAAATAATTTTAGGAATGAGAGAGTTAAAGTCATACCAGCATTGTATGCTTGTTTCGTTTCATCATTTTTCGTCATTCGACAAGGTTCGCTTTTTTGTGTTTGTTATTTTTTAATGCGATCGATGAAGATTTTAAACCTACATCATGTATTTGCATATACAAGGGGAATTCAAGTGAGGAGGTACGAAACAATAATGTAGGAATAGAAAAGAACTTTATTCAAAGTAAACATATTGTCCTGAGCACAACGATCCCATTGGTGAATGAGCCGAAGGATTTCTTGTTCCCAGAATTCCTGTAACCATGACGAGACTCAATCCTTCACAACGTCCTTGAGTTCGTCGTCACAGTTGAAGTGCTTCCCTTTCAGATGATTTTCAGAGAGACTAAACATATGAAAGTCACAGGGAGACATGTCTGAGCTGTAGGCCAAATAGCCTAGCTGCTCCCTTTAGAACTTGGCTGTATGTGTGACCCTGGTGACGTATGGACACGCGTTATCAAAGAGTAGAACAACTTTCTCCTTTCTTGATGGACCTGCATAGTCTTCGGAGTGTATCACAGTACACATTGGAGTTAATCGTACTTCTGTGCTCGAAGTATTCTACAGGTAGGGAACCTTAGAGGTGAACTCAAGGGCAATGTTAAGGACCGGGTCTCGTCACGGCCTCAGGAATTCTGGGAATCAGGAATCCTTCGGCTCATTTATCAACGGGATCGTTATACTCAGGCCTATGGTGTATACTTTAAATAAATCTTTCATTTTCAATCACAGTGTCGTTTCGTACATTTTTATTTGAAGACTCCTTGTACATTCAAAACCCTGGCACACCGAAAATTGATACTTGATCGGTAGCTTGATAATAATGGCACCATGTGTTTGATTTTTATTTCTATGTGATTTGATTTCTTCATTCGGTATGAGGATGATCATACCAGAAATTGATTATTATATCATTAGGTGAATCGAATCCATTTTAATAGATAAACGAAAGATTTGTTTGAATATTTCATTATTCTTATCAAAAAATTACTGTTTAATTAATCATACAAGAGGGGCAATTTATAGAGCAATTATGATTAATAAATAATTCATAACATTTCAAAAACTTCAAATAATGTTTAAAGCAACTAGTTTTTTTAATCAAAAATATATAGAGGAAAAATTTGATTACTTCTCTTACCAGAAAATAATTCATTTTAATGAAATTGTTTTTAATATAACTCACAAATTAATAATTTCAATTCTAATTACGAATCATAGAGATATTCACAAATAAAATATTTAATTTCACTCAAACAGCGTACTTGAACGAAAGGCCAAATTGTTTGCAGATATTTCCATTTTAAAATAAGTAAATACTTTAAAATGCTATGGTAAACATTTCGTTTGATTAACGACTGAAATATTTGTATAAAGTTTTAGAAATTCGGACACCGCTGAACTCTTAATCAAACATGATAAATGACCGTGACGGGCCATTTAAAGGGGGAGGTAAATTACCTCTATAAATACAACATAATTAATGAAATAATTTACTAGCAACGGAAATTACGACAGAAGTAATAAAGAACGATTGTAAATAAATACTATTTGAAGTTTTGTGGTATTTCTTTCAAACAGTGAAATCTATTTTGTATTTTTCTTGTTTCAGGGACAAACAACATTATTTAAATGTATTATTAGCGAAAAATATCGGCGAGTTTTGCCGAAGTATCATTCTTGGCCCTTTAGTCTTGTCTTTGGTCATTAATAATTGCATTCATTTTAATTTTAAAATTTTCTTTCATTATTCTTTGAATTCGGTTTATATTTTTACTTTTCAGTTTTTTATAATGTATTTTTATTTTTAATTTGTTTTTATTTCCCAAAATTCTTTTAAAGGGAAGCTGGCAATTTAGAATTCTAGCAAACGTAGTTTCGAGACAATAAAGTAATCAAAAAATTAGAACACGAGATTTTGGTTTTTCATTCCATGTTTTAGACCTCCTTGGACTCGAAAAATAATTTTTAGAAAAATGTCCTACTTATTGACTGTGACAAAAATATCCCCAAGCCGCTTTGAGCTAGACTGTCGAAATGTAGCATACGGTCTCAGTACTGAATTTGCATATTTATCTAAATTTTTTTCCGGTCATTCAGTATTATTTATCCGTGTGTCTTTGCGCGGTTAAGAAAATCAGTGACATGACTTACCCTATATCAATTTTTTCTGTTATGCTCTAGCAACACTTATTTAAATATTTTCATTGTATAGAAATATTGCAAAATTACAGAAATTTCAAACATTTCTAAATAAATTTGGAAGGATACGTAAACATGTTTTGAGAAATTTAGACAGCAAAAGAAAAATTCCACGCGTGTTTTAGGTTAACAACTGATAACGCATATGCGTTTATATTACCTAGATTTTCATATTTTAAAATAGATTAGCTTTTTATCCAAAGTTAAACGCTATATAATAAAATTGTTTTTCGTAAACACACTTAATTCGTAGCTGAGTAAAAAAAAGAAAAGAAAAACATTCTAAACATTGTAAATTGAAAACAATTTTTTTAAGTATTTTTTGTCCTGTATTGTTATTTAAATTCTTTTTATTACGAAATCGTTTTCACGTATTTGTTTCGATTTTTTTCGATAAAAGTTTAATATATCGGAGCTTTTAATTTAAAAAGCCAAACTAAATCTAAAATTAATGATAAAGCACGTTTTTTTCTTTCATTAACAAATTCACTGATTACTTCCATAATTTTATTAATTGAATAAATTTGTCCTACTTTTTTTCTTACCGTTCGTATTTGCTCAATACTTTAAACTCCAATAATCTCTTTATAAGCGATTTAAACAAACATTATCGCGAATTTAGCTCCTTTTTCTTTTCCCCATTTAAAAGTAAATATTCGTTAAAACTTCTAAAGTGCTCTTTGATTTAGAAGTTAAAAGGAAAATATTTCTTACTAAGCTGCTTTCAAATACTGCTGCTGATCGTACGTTTTTATTTTATTTTGCGTTTCTGTCAATTTTATTGGAAGTAGTTTTTTATGATTTCATTTTATAAATATAATGTCGAAACACGTTGCAGTTTAGGTTCCATGAAAGTAGTCTTGGATTTCCGAGTCCTTAAAATCAATAAGTTAGTCTGTAGCTAAATTTAGAAACGCTCTTATTGGTTAACCGCTACGGTTTGGGCTTTATTTTGATATCTATTACATAGCTATTGTTTCCAATTAGTACCGTTGTTAACAAGTTAATGCTCGCTGTAGATGACACAGGCACATATAAATGACGCAATAAGCAGACACCTGCAGACAGCTCTTTGTTTATAATATGCAATATTGCAAGATTCGATGAGAACATAATCCATGTCTTTTCAATGATAATCGGAAAACTTCTATGAAACATCCCGAATAAGCACATTACACAAAAAAATATACTTACATTCTTCAAAATATTGAAATATCACTCTGTATAGAGACAGATCTTATCATTTTGTGATATAATTAGATGACAAGGACCGTGGCTGAATGAATCAAATTTCCAAGTCCTGCCCACATGAAAAATTTCGATACTCGAATAAGAGCTTTAATACTCTGTAATTAACTGTTTAATTACT
>JAOUZG010028648.1:621192-651640 GCA_026289955.1 Argiope argentata | reverse complement strand
ATAAGAGCTTTAATACTCTGTAATTAACTGGTTAATTACTCGAATAACTGTTTTAATACTCTAGTTTGTTCTAAGTAGAAATTGACTTTTCAACACTTGCTTTTAAATAGAGTTATACGTTCTCGATTTTTATATTTCATTCAATGGATAAAATCTAGTTTATAAATTTATTACAGTAAAAAATTGTCTTTAACCTTGGCATGTAAAATAATTATAACAGCGTAAGAAGAACACATTACAATATAAAAAATATTCCTTGCATTGTCATATCATAGTATCTGAATCATTGAATTGCCTATCGGCAGATATTTGAGATTTTATTTAGTTACATTAAACTCACAATCACAATAAGAATAAGGTGTCTTATCATTCTGCAAAGTACTTTGATGACAAGCACGATGTCTGAATGAACCACATTTCCAGCCACTCCAACTGGAAAAATTTGGATTCTCAAATAACATCTTTAACATACAAGTAGCCCCCTTACATTATGGTTTGTCCTAAGTAGAAATTGACTTTTCAACATTTGCAATTAAATAGGTTTATGCATAGTCGCTTCCTATATTTTTTTCAGTGTGTTAGATTACGATTTGATTAATAAATTTATTCCTGTAATGAATTGTATTTCACCTTGACATGTAAAATATTTTATAATGGCATAATGAATAAACACATAAAGTAATGATAATTACTCTTTGCATATTCATAATGTAAGATCTGAAGTGTTGAACACCTTTCCGATAGATTTTATTTTATTTAGTTATATTGAAATATTATTTATGTTGTTACCTATGGTACTTACCATGGTCAAGATCACTGACAAAGTCAGAAATTTGATCCGAGATAGCGCAGTATCTCTGAGGGTGAAAGCCCCTGAGCAACCGAAGGCAGAAGTATGACTTCTAGCTCATATGAAGATGATATTCGCACACTTGCTTTCACAACCTCTTTTCACAGGGAGGCGGGGAGAGGGATTCTATTCACACATTTCACAGATAGAACGCGTTGAAGAACAGCTATTTCTGACGTTGGACTCTAACCCGAGACTACTCTTTGGTTAGGACACTGATTATCAAAATATCGCTCTATTTAAGGACAGGTCTTATCATTTTGTTTAGTAACATGTCATGTTTTTTGTAGGAACATGTCTGAATGGACCAAATTCCGAGCCACATCAAAACGGGAAAACGTTCGGTACTTTAATAACAGTTTTAGAGCTCACACTGTCAACTTTTATTGTGAATTTTTCTAAGTAGCAATTGACTTTACGACATTTAGAATTAGTTGGGATTATACTTAGTCACTTTTCATATTTCTGTGTTATGATATATGTTGGTTAAAAATGCATTACTGTAATTATTTGCTGTGTAATTAATTAGGGCTACTTGATATGTAACCCTAATTAACACCAGTTAAATTTAATCCTGGCTATAATAAGTCTGTAAATGTATTACTGTAATTAATTGCTGACGTGTAAAATAGTCACACTAGCATTATAGATTATTGATGTAAATTCAAATTCGGTATTTGTGATAACGATTTGATATTACAGAAGGGATATTAATAGTTTGGTGTTAATAATTTGTAAGCCGATTTCAAGAAGTAATCTTTGGTTGTGTTTTAGGGCTACATGATATTTATGCTCATTTAAATTTAAACCTGAATATAATAAGTCTGTTTATAGTTATGAGACTTGACATTTCAAAGAGAAAAAGCAGTTATTTCTGTTATGCTTTTGTGAAAATCACTGAACTTTAATAAATATCAAAATATGCTGTTTGAAATATCCGAAGGAACAATCTTACATGAACCAACTATTAAGCCTTGATAATTTTTATAGGTAGTTGTTAAAACATAGTACCATACTTCGGAGTTCGTGCATATTGAGAGTTCATAAAACAATCTCTTGAAAATCACAAGACTTTTATTCGTAGAAATATCTAGAAGTTGCAAGAAATTACATCAGTTACGAGTATCAATCACGCAGCTCCAATTCAGCTAATAAACAGGGAACAGCTTTCAAATACAGACATCTTTAATACCTCAGAAAGATAACATTCTCTGACTTCTGTGCACTAAATTAATACTCAAGTCTTTTCTTATCTCTCATCATTATGATCAATGGGACGGTGGTATTTATATCTCACTTGATTTGAAAATCTAGGATTTTTGTCAAGGTTCTTGAAGGTTATAGACAATCTTATTTAATAATGATACTAGAGCTTTGGTGATGAAATTATCCCAAACTATCTATTTTTTGCCAAATCTCGCAGACTTGCCAAAAATTTCATCGAAAGATCGCCAAGTCGCCAAAACATTGGAAATGCCTTATTTATCTAAAATACGCATAAATTGCGCGATTTTCAACCCAGAATCTATTTCTAGATTGTCTGAAATATTTCAAGACGAATGCAAATATTTATAGAAATATTCGCAATGTATGTAGCAATATTCAGCATTTTTATAAGAAATTAGTTTTTAATTTAAATCCCATAATTTATATCAGTAACAAATTTCATCCACAGACGAAAATCGCCGTATCGTCATTGTTTAGCAAATTGAACCCCTTAAGAAAATATTTGCAGTCGTAATCCATCCTCACCAATCAAGAGTAAGAAATGACAAAACTCCGAAGTATTAACCATAAGTTTTGGAGTACAAATATTTACAAAGTTTGTAACAATATTCTATAAGATTTTGGTACTTAAGATATTAAGTATTGAACTATTAGCTTTTTTTAAAAAAAATATTAGGGATAGTTTCAATGTGCTGTTATACTTGTATGCTTGCACGTGGATATATTTATTGGATTAACTCTGGTATGATTTTTCATAAAAAAATATTATTAGGGAAAATTCCACTAAAAATTGAAATATTCGATGTATTAGGTTGGTTGGTTGATTTGATTTTTATGGCGCAAGAGCTGGTAGTAGGCTATGCTGCGCCAAACATATGGTTTGAGGGGATATCATCCCCTGTATTAGGTGTATGGTGAACCGATAATAGGCTTCTGTGACAAATAATGACGTTTATTGGCACGAAAGCACGAATAATCATCAAATGATGAGAAGACGAAACTCAACGAAACCGTACTCAAGCATTGAACAGCCAGTAAACTAGTAAAGTGCAGAGCTCAAGAAGCAGAAAAATGATAACCACCTCAAAGCGATCAGAGTGAATAACTTGAGCTGAACACATATTCTATCTCCAAATCGGTTTCACAATTCTTTATACATCCTGAGATAGACCAAAGAAGGATTTCGAGATATCAGCTAAATAGCGTTCTAATGTACCTGTCACCAAAATTCTTAAAGGCTCTAGTATCAACAATTTTGTTGCCAATTTCATCGCGAAATCGCAAAATGGTCGCAAAGTCGAAGCCATTGATCCTGCATAGCATTCGACAGAGTTGTCTGTATTCCTTGTGATGGAACTGTATTAACAGGGAAGCAACAATAAGAATTTGTAACTACATATATATTCGTAAAATTATCATAATTGCATAATGTGTATAATTTTGATTTAGACTTACACAATGCAAGTAATTTTGGATGAAAAGTGAGAGTCATATTAAATTATCCGACATTAATTATAACTTAATTAATTAAAAATTCTGTTGAAAAATTGTAGCCTATAATTTTCACCATCCTTTTTGATGGACATCAAAATTTGTTTCATGATAACATGCACGTTAGTAATGGGAGAAATTACCAAGCAATTATGCAGGTGCTATATTGGCATCTTTAATAATTTTTGTGTATTTGCTTCTTTTAAGGTTTTTTTAATGTTATTCAAAAAAAAAACTCTGTGACATTAGTGATGTTCAGATGTTACAAAAAGAATGGTTAACTGCCCTTGAAATAAGCTGAATTATGGACTGGAAAACAAGCAGGAAAAGACATTTTATAAGCCAGAATATTACAGGAGCATTTTAGCTTTCAAAAATTTTTCTAGTATATTAAATATTGTTTGATTAATTAATATTGAAAATTTTAAATTTGACTAAACATCTTTTTTCAAGAAATCTATAAAGGAAACTTGTTCTTAGAATGCAAAAACGGAATACTTTGTATTTAAAATTATTATAAAGGTCCAAGCTCACGTGAAATGCAATTTACTAAACTAATAAGCCATTAAACTATAGCACAAGGCGATACGCGATTAAATGCGAACGACACGTGCAATTGCATTCACCTCGTAACTGCATGAATCGACTCTATTATTGAAAGAACAAATTACATTGACTAATTGAAGGACGAAAATTATTGCTCAGAACAGCGAAGTTTTCTTGATATAGTCGCAGATGTTGTTCGAGAGAACTTATTAGAGTATTTTGGAAAGGAATATTTCGAAATCTCATTTAAACTTCTACTTTAACAATCAAGAGGGTGGCAGTGCGCAGGGTAATAACACTGCGTAATTTTCTTAAATAAGTTTACAGAGCGCCCAGATTAGCCATATTTCAGAGCACTTCTCGAGAAATAGTCATGAAAAGTAGCGAAACTTGTTTTATATATGGACAGACTGCATTCTTTAAAAGCTCTATTCAGGAATCACAAATTAAATTTATGGTCAAGAATGAATTCGATACAAGTAATTTATCAGAAAACGAATTCTTAGAATTTTCAGATTGGTGATTATTTTTAGCTTTCTTTGTGGTAAATGTTTCAGTAAATTATTATTTTTATCATTTCTAAGCATTTTGCTAAGTCCTATCATTGCTAAGCATTTTGAAAACACTTTAAATCAAGGACGTGAAGAACACATGATGATATAGAATTGTCCAGGTAAAATATGAACCGCTCAATACATTTCAGAGTTAATTATAAAATTTTTAAGTGTTTTATCAAAAAGTTTTATGCTCAAGAATTAATTCGAAACAAGTAATTCCTCAGAAAACAATTGCTTAGAATTTTCGAATTGTAAGTTAATTTTAGCTTTCAATTAGGTAAATGTTTCTGTAAGTTATTATTTTTATCGTTGTTGTAAGCTTCTAGAAAACACTTTAAGTTAGGGATGTAAATAACATATTATTATGTAGTATTGTCTAGGTAAAAAATAAACAGCTCAATATATTTCAAAGGGATTCATGTAATTTTTAAGTCTGCTTGCGATAAAATATTTGACATCTATTTTTACTTTATCGTACATGAAGTATAGAAAGTATTGCAACAGTTAAAAAAAGCGAACACTAAATTTGGCGAATCTCTACATTACAGGTTTACTTGAGCTCAAAAAGCAAATTTTTTAAAAAAATACTGTAATTGTGTGACAAAGATAAATGAAAAATGCTTCTAGATAGATGAACAAATTTGGCATGCAGACTTCATAAAAAATTTGCAATTTTCTGACAAATTTTCTGTAAAATCCGTTTATAGGAAGTCTGTCTATTCAACTGTTTGAATGAAAGATAGCATGATAACTAAGAAACAAAGACAGCAAAATATTTAAAATTTAATACACATAATTAAGATCCATTGTGTAGACACCCCTCAATTTTGAGCCAAATACAGCTAAGATATGGACTTCTCTGATTCATGAACTTACAGAAACAAGTGAAGGCGATCGTCAAAAACACAATTACTTAAACATATCAAGTTTTATTTATGAGTTCGTGTCTACAAATATAGTTTGTGCCAAATTTTGTTTTTCAAACTTTTGGGTAAAAATGTATTTAAAACACAAATTTTTTTTTAGATATTTTTAACCCGGTAGTAATCACAAAGTAACTAACTAAGGAATAATACAATAGTATCAGCAAAAAATGTTAAATTCCCTCCAAAGATTAATATTTATAAATATTGCACGCGCATGTCATGCAAGGGTTATTCCAGGATAACATTTTTATTAGAAAGTATTCGAGACTGTTTGGGGGAGACCACTTTAGCTGGTTAATAAACGTTCATCACGAGTCAGAATAAATCGTGTTCATAAAGCAATCGTTTCACAACAATGCACTTATTGTAATACTTTTGAAATGTTGCTTCGAGGAATGATTGCAATATAAATTCAGTTGGTTTGTCTTTGAGCTGCAGAATTATTACATTTTATTGAAAGCATATAAATAATTATTGTCTGTTTGAAGAAAATGTCTTTTGAGAAAAGTTACAATAATCATGTATTTCTTTTTTCTATCTCGCATTACAAATATAAAAAAAAATATCTGATTATAGTAAATGCATGCCCTTACCTTTTTTAAATTAGAAAATAAATTGCAATAATAACTGTGAGAAAAATGCTTCATATTTTGCAAGTGAACAATTAATTTTAATCCATAATTAAATATTATTTTTAATTTTGATGAATTAATTTATAATTAAAAATTATTTGATAATTATTAGCAATTATTATTTTTTAATTAAAGATTCATTTAAATGCCACTGTTGGGAGAAATTTAAAAATAGAAAGTCCTTAGATTGTACATTTTGTATGAAATTAGATCCTGTGAAGACAATTAATAATCACTGACTAGTGGATGTGCAGGCGTGAGATCAAGAACACAGCACTTGCGCAACTGGAATTAAAAAATCGAATGCAGTTTTTAGATACTTCTTGTAATTTTATTTCAAAAATTCTACAAAATCTAATTTCTTTTTTTAAAATTTTTTGAAACCATCGAGGTTTCTTAGATTACATACATGAAAATTTCAAGAACAATATTTAATCATAAGTTATCATATTTGTTGTAAGTTTTTGTAATGAAACAGTACGAAAATAATTTAAACTCCTTAAAAGTTGAAATTCCCTTTATTACTTGGAAGGCAAATTATGTGTTATAAATAGCAAACTTGGTGGGGGAAAAATGTAAACTTTAAAAAATGCCAGTAGTTTCTAGAAGAATAAGGAATTTAAAAAATTATGATTCAAACTTAAGATGAATTTGGTAAACTAAATTGATATTTCTTTGTTTATAAAATTTCAAAGCTTTCGAGTTTCTTTCTTTATTATTAAACTGAGAAAACTAAATTTTAGAAACAAAATTAAATCAATTATTCCTCAACTGTTCTTTTAGATGACATCGACATATCACAAATCAGATTAATCTTTCACGATTCTTTGTCATCCATTTGTACATGAATTCAACTAATTCTAATTAATATCATCTAAAATAAATATTTTTATGCTTGTTTAAAGTAGTCATTCACTGAAATCAGTTATCTGATTAAAGATAATCAAGTTTTCAACTTTTAATATACATGAATTTCTCAGACCTTACATTTTCGTTATGGAGTTGATTTTACTGCATTGAAAATAGCAGGGATAAATACAAATCTAATATGCAGCTTAAAATTTTTATCCAGTAATCACCATGCAAACAGTCATATGGTATCACTATCTGAAAATTATATATCTGCTAATAAGTATTCCCAAGAAAAGTATTTTTTCCAATTAAAAAATTATGATTCTAATTAATTTTAATTTTGAAATCCTAAATTACCTTAATTAATAATAAATAGAATTAATGTAGTTGGAAGAAATGATTTTACTAGAGCAATAAAAAAGAAAATCCATCATTTTATCAAACATCTGGAAGTAAATCAAAAGTCATTAGAAATTGTAATGCAAATACAAAAAATACAAAAAGATTGAAATAAATTGGAATCGAATTTAAATGTATTTTGATTATTTTATGAAGTAAAGATTTAGCATATTTTGTTTTTTACAAAATTTATTGTTTATTTATAGTCTCCTATTATTTTGTTCACATCAAGTTTTAATGAGAATTCTATTTTGGTATCCTGATTTTCAGAAAGACTTTATCTTTACGCATTGATAAAGGCATGTTTTTAATAATTTTTTTATGTTTATTATTTTTGTTTACTTTTAGCCTTAGTTCTTATGATATTTATTGTGGATTTAAAAAATATGAAAACACTAATGTTTTTCCGCTAATTCAATATATTGATTCCGCTTTTGAAAGGGCGTACTCTAACCAATATATAAAATCGCCCCTTTTGAATTGAAGCTACATTTGCATTCACAATACAGTTTCATGTTTTGAATTTCAAAAAATTAAATTAATTAAAATTGAGAAATTGAGAAATTTACTTTTTATTTAATATACTAAAAATATTATTCGAATTTGTGCAT
This sequence comes from Argiope argentata, assembly GCA_026289955.1. NCBI lineage: Eukaryota > Metazoa > Arthropoda > Arachnida > Araneae > Araneidae > Argiope > Argiope argentata. The sequence continues at coordinate 643,549 of JAOUZG010028648.1, read as the reverse complement.
AACTAATTTCAATTAAATTTTTATCAAAACAAAATCTTAAAGGCGCAAAATTTTGATGAAAATATCTAATGGAAAAAGCATTAAAAATATTTCTACTTATTAATTTTTGCTTGCTTAGTTTCCCGATTCAAAGTAGCCAGTATTATAAAATCTAAAAATTAATATTTCTCAAAAAAATTTGTAGCTGACACTATTTTTAAGAAATTAATTTTCAGATAAATTAATGCATTTATAAAAAACTTAAAACTTTAAAATTGTTAAAATGTTTTATTATCCTCCAGATCCAAGAACTCTATAAAATTTCAGAACTCTAATGCATACGTCTCAATGAATCGACAACAAAATTTCATCTCAACTACTATAAAGCATGGCAAACATAAGCGTTAAAAGTATGAGTAGTCTAATCATTCAATCCAATAATTCATTTTAAAAACGGAATTATTGTCTTATTTATTTTTTACTTATTTCTAGGAAAAATGGGTAATTTCCTACCTAAAATATTTAAACTTTCAAAAAATATTTAAAAATTCCAATAAGATTTTATTATTTTGCCATGTTTCTACTCATAGCAAATATTTAAATGGATATTTTTAGAACCTAAAAGATATTTCTTGTAAATGCGCACAAAAAAACACTTTTGAAATAATTCTGTGTAAATAAGATTCGAAAAATTTAAGATTTTCCTCAAATGTTATAGAGCTTTATAGAAAAATAAGAATGCTGAAAATTGATTTAAAATTGTTTTATTTCATGCAATTTTTACTATTTTAACTAAACTGCACGATTCGAAAAAATTTCGAAACTTCAAAAAAATGCCCATTTAAATATTTAAATTAAATCCATAACTTTAAAAAATACATAGAATAACAGTAAATGCTGACGAAAAAGTTTACATTTTAAATTTGTAAGCGCATATTTGCTGTGAAATCTTTTTATGTTATGAATGAATTTGTGAAATATTTCGCTTAGGAATTAATATCATTTGATGCTGAAAAATGCAAAACACAATCTCTGTGCACTTTTTAATAATTTTAAATAATCGGAAACTATATTATAAGCAAGTTTTTATCAATTATATGTGGAAAGCAAAGGCGCTTCATGTATACAGAATCGGAACAGCTTTATACATAAAAACTATCTGATATTTATAATCTTTTTAAGACTTATCTATGTTAATAAACCTTTCAATTTTGCATTTAATAGCTAAATTCCTTAATACTTTTATTCTATAGTTGGTCTTTTGTCGAAAATCAGGTGAATGAACCAATATTGCTGAAAAGAATTTCTCCTACCCAGCTACCTCCCCTCCCTCCATTTTTTATCCCTCCCTTTATCTTTTTCCGAGTATTATGAGATGATTTTTCCTCGCTCCTATTGTTTGGAACATTCACATTTACAAAACAATTTCTATCTTTCTTTTCTAAGAAAAGGTTTTTATTGAAAAAGTCACTGCGGACGATCCAACTCAAGCAAAAATGAAATTATGTTTTTCGAAGATGTTTTTTTATAGAGGAAAATGTTTTCGTGAAATGTAATATGAAAATAAATAACGACATAAAAGAAGATCTAATTAATGATTAATAAAAAATACTCTAAAAATTATTGTAGATAAATTTGAGTGATTTTTTTCTTTGTATTTGAAATTATTTTTCTGGCAGTTTTTACTTATGAATATTAACAATGCTGAAAGATAATAGTAACAATTTTTTTTGCAACACATTAGTTTAATTAATTCTATTTAAGATTTAATATTTTCTTTAATACTGACTTAAAAATTAAAACATGCGTAGCTTTAGAAAGCATAATTTTTTGAACAATATCAAATTGGAGCTTCAAGTTCTCTGAGCGAGGAGTATTATGCTCTTGGAAGGAAATTCAAACGTACATTATATTTTAAACATCATCGTTTAATTCATTTTTATTGAAAAACAACATAAATTAATATAATAAAAGAAGAATTTTTTCAAGTAGAATGATATAGAAAGAAAATTGAAAAATTGTATTGATGCTTTTGTTGTTTCTTATGACACTTGTCATGGATAAGCTTGCTAAGGTTGACTGCGATTTAAGTCTAATCAGCTTCTCTTGTTAGTAGTAATGCCAGCTAGTATCAAGCCCCCTTTTGTAGTGGGGCACATGCAATCACCTAAAAGATAGAACTTAGAAGAACAACCAAGCCCGAACCGGGACTCGAACCCGGGACCCCTTACCCCTACGCCAAGACGCCGGCAAGATTGTGCAGTCTATAATTACTAAAAATGTCAATCGGGATTTTGAGAAATATCCAAGTTATATAGCTGTCGAAGTTCTTCATCTCAAATTATATGCTTCCAGCTTTGTAAATGTGAATTTCATAATTCAAAAACTAAGAAACGAGAGGAATGAAGTTTTTTATAGTTTCTTATCGCAATATAGTTGACCGGTATTAAATTTAGGACTATGTTAATTCAAGATCAGTAATTTCAGATTTCCAAGTGGTCTGATAGGAACACAAATTTTAAATAAAATGTTAACAGCTTCTACTTAAAAACAAAATTAATAAATAATGTAATTTATTCGTAAAAATGTATTTATTTTAATTTACGCAAAGAATTCGTAAATTAAAATGAATCTGTATAAAATATATATTCGTAAACAAAATAAATAAATAATGCATATCTACAATTATTTAAATGTATATAAGTGAGGTACGTTGCGAAAGTAGTTTAAAAAAATTTATTTTGAATTATATTTTTGGAAAAGTTATTAAAAATATTCGTAGTTTATCAATTAAAATTTCATTTCTAAAATAGCCTTTATTAAATGAGAATGTGATAATTATTACTGAATATAAAAATTACTTTAAATTTTTTAAGCTTTTATCATGGATTTATTTATTATTGATTGACCTTTTTATTTATTATTGATCTTTGTTGTATTTTCATAATTTCCTAAATATCTTTTATTGGCTGATGGTTTGAAATTATTTAGGTTAGTACGATTTAATATAAAGGTAGAAGGAATTTCGTAACTATAATGTTAGTACAAGGACAACAAAATGTGCCTCAGATTGTATCTTGCTTGATTATATTCTTAAAATTTATTTTATTATTTAGAATAAAATAAACTTATCTTATCTTGTCTCGCTCGGTTTTGTCATCAATCAAGAGTTCTTTTGGAATTAATATATTTTGTTACTTTTAATATATAGATGGTGCATCATAAAAATGTAAAATAAACTTGGATTTCATAACCATGAAAATAAGAATCTCTAGTCAAAATGATTTGAAGGTCCTTTATTTCAATATTGCTTTATATTTAACTCTTATTTGGGATCTCTACTATAAAAATCGAAGCACATTCATAGCGCAAATACAAATGGAATTCATGCTTAACTTTATTTAAAACTGTAATCAGTTTTCTTTTGAAAATAACTTTTTTTATCTACGAGATATTTTTAAAATTGGAGTTTCGAATTATTTCAGCTTTTTGATTAAATGTTTTTTAAAAATTATTATAATTAAATCATTACTCATAAGTTTAACGTCTTTGACATATTAAATTGCGATCATTTACTATAGTTTTCAAAGTTATTGGAAACAATCTTCTATTTTATAGGGTTTTCAACTTTAATTATTTTAACTATTTCTCTTTATATAAATGTCCACAATATTTTTTTTAATTTGCTAACACCTTAATATTTTTAATATATACTCGAAAGCCTTTTATATTAAGTATACACAGCTTCAAAATTCATAACATATATTCTGATATTTTTAAATTTAATTATTTGCGAATTCTTGAAATTTTTTGTATTTGAATTTTTTGTTGTGTGTAATTTCCTTAGTAAATAATTTAAAAATTTAAATAATAATAAAAATATAACAAATAAATAATAAAAAAAAGTTTTATAAATATTTTTCTTCGGTTTTTTTAGGTTAATGTACAATAAAACCTAGTGTGTTCAATAACACAAAGGTAACAAAAAAACATAAAAATAACATGTATAATCTATTTAACCTTTTATTTAATATTTTTTAATTAACTTTTTTTATATTTATGCTACATTTAAAATCCGAAACTGCATCGATTATGATCCACTATTTCATAAAATAACTATGCATTTTGTGAATTTATTGAGTTATACAATTTAATTTTAATATTTATACCTATTGAATCATTTTTGTTTCCCTTTTTATCCCTTATATAATGTACTTATTTAATAATATCTGTAAAAATATATATCAAGTATAAATGATGTACATATTTGATATCTGCATACGTAAATATCAAAAATGCTAACTCTAATGCTAGAGACATTATATAAAGGCACTCATTAATATTCTGTAAAAATATGCAATATTATTTTCATCATGATTACTTATATAATATATTTTTTAATTATAAATACCTAAATATATATTAATACGCATATTAGATGTATTCATACATAGATATTAAGAGGGCGAGCTCTATTGTCGGAGGGAGGATACTCCGGAATGCAAATTCCTCGGTATACGTTAAAGCATACTAGCGATATTTCTTAGAATTACATTAAAAAAAGCAACTAAATTTTCCATTATCATCACTTACTTAGCGAATAATTATCACCACTTATGTACCTTTTTATTAATGCCATCTGAATATATGCCAAATACATGTTGATATTTGAATTTGATATCTGTATCAAAAATGCTAATCTAACACCAGAGTAGTCTAAGGGCTCGTCTAATGCCAGGTACTAAGGTATACTTTCGAATTCATTGTAAAAATGCGGTATTTCTTTAGAATTGCATTAGAAAAATCAACTCAATTTCCCATTATCAATTACGCAGCAGACTCCTTATAATATCTACGTATATGTTTAATTTTTATTGATATCTGCATGCATAGATATCAAAATTGTTACCTCTAATATCGGAAGTGTGATACTAATGCGTGCATTCCGATTCAACGGAATTAGTTTTCTTGAACCCCATTAAAAAGGTCATCTAAAATATCCATTATCAACGCTTATGTTTCTTTTTTAATAATGTCTATCTAAATATATATTAAATATATTCTAATATCTGCATACACAGATATCAAAATTATCTGTATCAAAATTTCATGTCTCAATTATCTCTAATGTCGGAGGTGTGTTACTAAGGCGGAAATTCATGGTTCAATGTAGAAAGGGAATATGTCTTTACTGAATTGTAGATTAATTTCCCAACTGATTTCATTCACCGATTTTCCCATGATTTCTTTTCCATTCCAGATGGTGCTTTCCACACCGTCCAGATCCTGGACACTGCCGGCTCCCTCAACTTCCCGGCCATGCGAGAGCTTAGCATTCGATCCGGAAGGGGCTTCATCCTGGTCTTCTCTGTGGACAACCTGCAGTCTTTCCACGAAGCCATACAACTCTGGGATCTCATTCAGCGGATCAGAGGTGAGGGGGGGACTCTTGTTTCTCGGAAACTGTGAATTCCTTAAGGGTTTCTTCGAAATCTGTAATCAGAAATCGATAGCTTTTTTGAGACAATATTTACTCCATTATGTTTCTTAGAATCTCTTCGGTTTATATGAATGGGGCTATGTTGACACCTGCTTTCTCTCTAACAGGTATACATTGATACAGATTTTCTCTTGTATCGGGCACTTTTGCTTGATATTTTTGCGCATGATATAGATTATTTCCTTATGGGAATTAAACCGTTTTCTCTGTTGGCATAGTTTCGCCAAGATTAGATTTGTTTCCAGTTTTGCAGTAATAGAGGTAGATTGATAAGGATTCTGGTTTGTACTTGAGGCTTTTGTTTGACATGGTTGTACCTGATCTACATTCTTTTAGCATCTTAATGCAACCATTTTCTCCTTGGATATGAATCCTACTCTTTCGCTAAATTTAGGATTCTTTTTCCAGTTCTGCAGCATTGGAAAAGATTGATAAGGATGCGGAATTGTACCCGAGGCTTTTATTGGACGTTTTTGTTCCAGATATAGATGGAAAAGGAGCCGTTTTCTCTGCGTCTATAATTCCCTCATTTATGAAAAGATTAGATTTGAGTTTTTGTTTAACATCAAAAGCATTTTAATACTGATTATCAGTTCTGCCTAACACGTTCATTTTATACATTTGTTCCTGATATATATCGAAACGAAACTGTTTTATCTGTGGGATATTTCTCAAATTTGTGCCAAATTTAGGTTTGAGATTTTGGTTTAGCGACTTCAGAGATGGATTGATACTGATTCTCGTTTGTGTCTCGTGCTTTTGCTAGATACTTTTATACCTGATCTTAATTTTTTAAACCTCAAAATTCAATCATTTTCTTTTTAAATAATTGTCTCATATTTACCCCAAGATTAGACTCCAGTTTTGTAGCATCAGCGGCAGATTAATATTGATTCTTGATTGCCCCTGATACTTTTAATTGATCTTTTTGTACCTGATATAAATTCTTTTCCCACGGGAATGAAACTTTTTTCTCTATGGGTATAGTACTCACACTTGCGCAAAAATTAGGTTACAGTATCTGGCTTTGCAGCATCAGGGGCATATTGCTAATCGATTTTACATGACGCTTTTTCTTGATACTTTTGTACCAATAAATTCCTTCAACTTCGGAAAGAAATAGTTTTCTCTTTAAGCATGATTGTCATACTTGCGCCACGTTTAGATTAAAGTTTTCGATTTTGAAGCAGGACCAAATTGATACCGAATCTCGATGTTTCCGATGCTTTTACTTGCTGCTTCTGTGCCTGATATAGAATCTACTGCCATATGAAAGAAACATTTTTTTCTGTGATTTTTGTTCTCACACTTGTCAAGGAATTAAGTCTAATTAGCGTCACTTGTTTTTTCAGTAGCGCCAACTAGGGCCAAGAGTACGACTTAGCTACTTCATGCGTCACATTCGCTTGCACAGCCCCATTTTACGAGGGAGCTCATTCACACATCTCACAGATAGAACACAGAAGCTCGATAGAACATGCTCGAACCGGGTATCGAGCCCGGGATGCCCAGATCGCAAGGAAGACCACCTATGCTTCGGAGTATATTTATTGAGCTAGTGTGTAAATCTGGAATTTTACAGTTTTCAGATCGAGATCTTACAATTAGAACATATTGGATTCAGTAAAAAAAAATCACAAACTCCTACATTATTGGAAATTTTTTCATATTTCACGGCATTTAGAATAACACTAGCGTCGTTGATAATATGGAAAATATATATAGTGGTATCAACATATCGCACAATGTCTTGGGCTAATAGGGTATATTATCGAAGGTATATACCTGGTTATAACGGCATTGCTCAGCAATGATTACTTTGTAGTCATTAAGGGCAGACATTTTCTGCCATTTATATTGCATTATTATTGCATACAAAAGTTTGCAGTTTTCTTTTACTAGTGAATACATTTTCTATTAATTGTAATGATCACTATCAGCAATAAGTATAAATATGATTTTTTTGTATTATAGTGGTTTTAACACAATGACTCAAAAGTGCAACGACTGAAAGAGTTTGGGTTGTTGTCTCAACAATATAATTTTAAATCAATATAAAATATATTGATGGGATGCCTATGAAGCTATTATTTAACATTATAGCAATGAAAAGCCTAATAACTCAAACGGTATTGAGCCAAACTATCAAACACATTTATCGTATTGAAATACTTTATAACCACAGAAAAATATTAAATTTCATTTTATTTTGTATCTTAAAAATATTATTTGAGTTTACATGTAACTTTTGTTGTTACTTTAATTTTTGTTACTATTAACAATGTTATTTCTGTTTATTTATTTATTTTCTTAATTTTACTTTTTTTCCTTTCATCAGTTATTTAATATTAACTTGTAAAATTATTTTCTATTAATTATATTTTATTTAAAACAGTTTTAAAATTTTAAAAAGTAAGGCAAATGTATAAATGTCATCAAATATATTATATACTAGCCACCTTTGGAGACCAGTCGGTTCGCCAGTATTAATGCTCGCTAAAATTTTCATACAATATTTTATGTAGCTGTGTCTCATTACAGGTTTCTCACCAAAATATTTTTAAACCAAACAAATTTTGGTAATCATAATTCATTTATAGTATTATTTTCTTCGTATGTCTTGTTCATTGTACTACTCATCTTTCACTTTCTATCCGAGCAATGATTGTCCCGGAATTGATATTTTACTTAAATGGTGGAGTTAAAGGTCTATAATTCTACATTTTTATAGAATAATGAGATTCAAATTTTCATAAATGTAAACACGCTAAACAAATAAAGACACAATTGGTTTTCAAGAGATGCAAAAGTTTAAAAGCAGCTTGGAAAATGCCGCGCACAGAGGAAATAATGGGGACACACACATACCCTTCTTTCCTTTTTTTTCTATCCTTTTTTTCTTCGCTACTTTGCTTTCTACAAACCCTTTTTAACCTTTGTTATTCTTTTTTTATCTTCCCTGTCCAGATTTTATTTTGAGTAGGCATTGATTAAAATCCATACAGGTAATAATAAAAGCAACTATTTTCTTTTTTTTTTAAACATCTCGTTATCTATGAATGAAAACCAACTGACTTCGCGTATTTCTTTCTAAACAAACCATAATATATTACTTCCTGCTATCTTACTCAGTTGGTGTGGGGGAAGGAAATGAAGATTTTTGGCGGGAAAGTAATAAAAGTGTCTTTTTAACTATTTTCCTCGCAGTTTTTTTTATTTTTTTTTCTCCATAAGAACCATGCTCGTATCTTAACGAAAATATATGAAAAATAATTAGCCGAATTGTTCCAGCCGTTCTCTAGTTTTGCGCTTAGCAACGCATTTCGAGATCTATTTTTATTAATATAGATTAATTTACTTAATGTTTGTTGAAAAGATTTTTACTTGATTTGGAATTTCTTAAACAGAATTATTTTTTGTAATAATAACAATAATTTCAAAAAAGGATACAGAAGCAAGGTATGTAAAATTGAAGATCAAAATAAAAAATGAAGTTAAAAATAATGAAAGAGAAATTCATTTTCAATGCGTTTTTCAAAATTAAACGACCATGAAATATTACAGCAAAAATAAAAATATTCTATGAAAAGTACTCTACAAAAAATTATCTTTAAAACCTTAAATAATGTAAAGAAAATTGATAAAATCGCGGTTGAAAATAAAAATTGGAATTCATAAAGCAAAGTTTATTTAATACAGTTTCAGATATATCCAAATGATCGGAAAATAATTTTGCTACGTCTTAACTGGCTATGTTATACTGGCAATCCCTACAGAAACGATTTGATGAAGTAACATATGTATGTATAAAGAAAATATTGAGGTATATTGAATATGGGAATGGATTTTTAATACGTCATTTCATGGTTTTCAATAATTCTGAAATTTTGTAAGCAACTGTACTGTCGCCCATAAGACACTTTTCATTATTTTTAGAATTTAATTATTAATGAATTAAATGATTCTATTTTAATTTGGATTTAAAACAAATGTATATATGCATATGACAAAAGATATGACATAATAATAAAATTATACTAAAATTTTATTTGCACTAATAAAAGTACACTTTTAAAAACTGTTTATTATATGTATTTTTTGCTATACTTTAAAATGCCAAATTAAATCATAAATATACTACTTCTTAAGTTATTATAAGAATTTTCAATGTTCTTTATCTATTAACAATATCTCATCTAAGACTAGAAAATTCAATTTATACCTAACAAATGTTTCATAGCACAAAATAATGAATCCCTTCATACGCTTTTTGAATAAAAAAACGTTTTCATATTTCCATTTAATAAATCAGTTGAGATTTGCTTTTCATGCACGAGTGAATGCATTTAATGCTATGATTTCTCTTCAGACGACTTGAAAACTTTATCAATGAGACATTCCGTGAGCTGTTTGCCAAGTTTGGAAGCTACAGTCATCTCAACACTTGGCTTTCCATCATGGTTCAGACCTTTTATACAAAAGTCTTATCACCATATAACTTATCTCGAATGTTATCTTTGTCCAACAAGATCTCGTTCCCTGTCCAACAAAGAGTCTACTGCCGTTTGTGATCAATAGTTGAAAGAGAATCTGTCTTCTCTCAGACACTTTGACGGAAAGTTTTGTCGAGTTAAAAGCAACTTTTCCTTTAAATTGACTTTTACTTACTCCATTACATAAATTTCAAATGAATTTCATAATTTAATTTACCAAAGTATGGGCGAATTTTCGAAATATTTTTATTCACTTTTTTGTTAATAACCTGTATATTTCTTAACGAAACAAAATAATTTATTTGCGAATAATTTTAAATGTGTAAAAGGTATCACATTTACAATAATAAAAGAAAACTTAATCGTTCTCTAACCTAATAGCATTGCTATTCAGGTGAGCACAAGATAATAAAAAAGTATTTTTGTACGAACTCTTTTGAAATATTATCACATCAATCATAATGACATTGTGATATTGTGATTACACAAATATAATCATATTTATGATAATCTTGCCGTTTTAAGCTGTAACGCAAGTGATTAATATGTGCCAAATCATCCTAGTAATTCTGTAAATTCTTTAATTTTGACAATTATTTTAAGTATTTTTTACATAATTTTCAATAATAGGTTTTATTATTTCACTGTCGATATTTTGATACAGAGGTAACGCGTCTTCCTCGTGAAATGGGCGTCCCGGGTTCAAGTCCCGGTTAGGGCATAGTTGTCCTTCTGTGTACTATCTGTAAGGTGTGTGAATGTGCCTCCCTATAAAAAGGTCCTCGCCTGGGAATGTGATGAGTGTGTAGCTAAGTCGTACTCTTGGCCGTAGTTGGTGCCACTTCAAAAACAAGAGACACTCACTCGGCTTATAACCGCTGATGACCGTCAGTGTGCTTGTCCATGGCAAGTAACAGCAACATTATTTCAATGAAACATTACGGGCCGTTTTCGTTGAATATTTATTGGCGTAATATTTTTTTCTGTTGTGTAACACCAAGAAAGTTTGTTTAACATGAGGGTGGTTTACACGGAAAATATGGATTGTATTAAAATTCAAACATTAAGTTACATTTTTTTTAAATAAACAATTAATAAATCTTGAAATTTATTCAGAATTCTCTAAAACTCAGGCAAGGCATTTTTCGTATTCATCCACAAAAGTCAAAATAAAGTGAAAACATTCTATGTTAAATAAAGGTTAGCAGCAAAACTTTTTAAAAATAATTTTATCTAGCTTATCTTTTTTGAACAAATTTTGTATTGGGATTATTTAATTCAAATTCATTGTACTTAATTAACACAGAATTCTTAGCAAAAAATTAAATACAGGTCATCAAATTATTTTTGCTTATTCTAAAAATTTTAAATTTTAAAATTAACTTTTTATAAATCTTTTTAAAATCTTTAAATAAACTTTTTAAAAAAATCGTTTAATATATCTTAATATGAGTGACTTCCTTATACATGAATTCTAACTCTATCTGGAACAATTCATTTAAATCTCGGAAAATGAAAGATCACTTTTTCAACTTGAGAAAAATTGTACAATCTCTGAATTTTCAATCGAATTCAAGACTATTCTTCAATTTAGTTAGGGCCCAGTATCAAATTGCTGACATGATATTAAAAAATCGAGTTTAAACTCATATCTTTTTTATACGCTTTTATTTAATATGATTTGTTTCGCCTTTGTAAAACTAGAATTCTTTCATCGACTTTTCATTCAGTTCTTGAAAAAATTCCTGAAATTCTTCAAATAATTACAAGCACGTAATTACTGATTTAATTAAATTTTAATTCCTAATGAGTAGCACCATTTGGGTGTGAGTTTGAGAAAAAAAAATGTGATTTTTTTTCAGACTTTAATACGTATATAAAAAGGATTATGAAACATTTTCGTTGGTAGAGAAGTCTTCTGTCATCCCAGGATTCCTTTGTGTTTTTAAGAGATGATATTCATTTAATTATCGTTTGTTATTTGGTTTTATTCTCTAGTATTTTGCAACTATATTTCGTACATTTACAGAAATATAATTAGTTGAAAGCATTCCACAATCTTTGTCTTTCTATGCAGCGATTGGATGTAACAAAAAACATGAGGCATGAAATCAACATAATAAATAAATTAAACTTGAATGAATAATAGCATGTAAAAAATGCTTTTACTTATTTATAATTAAAAAAATTATATATATCAGAAATGAAATATTTTATAAATAATATTATAATTTTCTGAAAGTATTTCTTCTAGTTCTTCATACATCATGATTGTTTTCGTCGTTCTTACTAATTTTATTTAAAAAGTTTTGATTTTTACTAAGGTTTTTTTTTATTTTATTTTTTTCATCGTTCACAGAAGTAAGAAAAAATTAGATGCTTTAGAAAACTCGCAAAATTTTATTCTCAAATGCAGTAGCGTCACTGACATAGTTTGTCAAAAACTTGTATCCTGTACATTATCGTAAAATGACAAAAATCTGGATCAAAACAACTTCCAAAGTTATTTTTTGGTTGGAAGGAAAAAAAAGTAAATAAATGATTCTTTCTGCGAAACCTTTCAACACAGTTCTCAACAGCGTCTCGATACTTTTTTTTTCTGCACTGCAGGCTTCGATGTCTCTCGGCATCTTAAATATATATGTTTGCATTTACTGAAACGGTATTCGGAGATGGTAAAAAGTGTTGCCAAACTAGGAAAGTTTTAGTTTCTTATTTCTCGCTTTCCTCCACGCTTTAGCAGCTTTATTTCCCCCTTTTTTTACTGAATGATCGGACTATTCAAGAGCGGAGCTAAAAAACAAATGAAAATTTGTCCCTGAAAGATCGCGGTTTACAACACTAGAATGGCATCATTCCAGCATGTCGGGCGACATGCCAGGGATCTCCCTATAACCGACAAGGCGGCGACATCATAAGTATCAACAAAACGAAGTGTGTTTCCCATGTCATTCGCTAAGTAGATTTGACACTGCTCATAACGGGATCTGTAAAGCGGACGCTTAAGTGATCAAGTTTTTGTTCACTATGAAAGCGACCGACAGTGACAGTTCAAGTTCGGAATACAATGGAAACTTCGAGGTGAATTATTACGAGCAGTTACGCCTCAAAATACGATCCTATCTTATTTCGATCTACCTAATACATTTCAATAAAATTATAACAATAGTAAGGCGGGCGTTCAAACTATCAGATATTTATTCATTATCATAAAGACTGTTATTGATATTTGATGTTTACAATATAAAAGAAGCTCTGAAATGAATCATTGCCCACAGTTAAAGTGTCCTAAATCCAAGTTTGAAGTATAACAGAAGTTTTAAAATGTATCATTACGCGCAATTAAATAGTTCTAAAGATTGATATTGTTGAATATTGCACAAAAATTATCGTATTAATAATAGAACATGCACAACCAATTAAGTTTTTGAGTGATAAAATCTCTGTTCTTTGTTTTTGTGTCTAATGACACTTGCCACGGACACGCTCCCCGACGCAGTCAACTATTTTTAACTGAGGGCGCATCTCTTGTTTTAAGTAGATCCAATTAGGCTCTTAGGCGTTTTAACTACTAACGTATTACATTCGCTTGCACAGCTTTTTTTACAGGGTGGCACATTCACACATCTCAAAGATAGGACAGATGAAAAACTACTATGTCCAAACTGGGACTCGAACCCAGGATTCCCAGACTCGAACCCAGGATTCCAGCGCTACTCCTGTGCCAGAACGTTGGTTAGTTCTTAATGAATCCTATAAGCACAAAAATGCTTAAATATTGTTACAACATTATCACAATATTGTACAGTGTTAATAATATCGAGAACCATCTTATCAATATTATATAATTTCTTGAATAGGAAGCGAGATTGTCAATGACAGTTCAAGTTAACAAAAAAAGTGGAGGTTTCTAAGTATATCTTTTTGCACAGTCTTAAAGCGTGATCTTGTGATAAAATGCAATTTTAGTATTAATAGGTCATTTCTATAGCATTTATATATTATTAACAATATTAGCAAAGCACAGGCTTAATTGATGTTTATTTTTCTTGTTGCAAGTATTGTTAATGGCAACAAAAGTTTGAAATTTTGTAAAAGCTTCGAGATGTGCTGCTCAGCAATGTTAAATATTTTTTAATATGGTCATATTTTATTAACTAATCCAAAATACAATACCAAAAAAATCAAAATTTTGAAAGTAAACAGTGCCAGAAATTGCTAGCAATCTTGGGTTTAATTGTAAATAATCATAGCAATTAGAATTTCGACATCTTACCTTTGAAATTTTATCCTTCATTTGCAGTCGTTTGGGCATGGAATTATAAAGGATGGTAAAATGTTAATGGTTATACATAGTTTCTGTGATGCCTTCTTTTGATCATTAATATGGCAGTATGGTATCTGTTTAAGTTTGCTATCCGTAAAATTCCTTACATTTTCTATCTGGTTAAAGTCTAGGAAATTTTCTGTAATGTCCATTCTGCACAAAATAATTGTACTCATAAATGACTCAAAAGTTAAGTGAATGTTTTTCCCAAAAGTTCAGCTAATTGCTTATTATTATTATCTTAGTTAAATTCTTGGAATCAAAGTACAAATCTATCCTGCCTTTTCCTCCACTGACTACGCTCGACAGCATCACAGTGTCTTAGTATTTAACACACTTTAATCGGAAGTTTTGTGTCATACTGTAAATCGCTACACAAATGATGCACTGTATTTGAGGCTCTTTGAACCGACACCATTTTGGGTCATACAGCAAATATGGACACAGACAATGCACGCCTTTGAGTCCTCTTGAGCCTATCTCATTTTTGTCATATTGAGAGCTGGTACGCAGACGATGCACAATCTTTGAACCTCTTTGAACCAACCTCATTTCGATCATACTTTGAGCCGGTATTACAGATGAGTCTTTGAGACTTTTTGAACCAACCTTATTCAGTGTCATACTATGAGCCAATATACAAACGATGAACAGCCTGTATAAGCCTTTATGAACCAACCAGATTTTGTGTCATACTGTCATACACTGAAGAAGCACAATCTTTAAGAATTCTCTGACTAACCTCCCTTTGTGTTATATTTCGAGCCTCGACACAGTTGGTGCTCAGTCTGTGAGCCTCCTAGATCAAACCTGAAAATGCTCTCATAACTTGTTCCTACTTTTCGAACTCTTAAGTTTACAGTATTTTCTCCTTCTTTACTAGCATGAATAGGGATTTATCTGAGGCCCTGTGTCTTGATAGGACCAGTCACTTCTGCTGCTGTTGTCCAGATTTAACTCTACAGAAGTCATTATGCTAGTAGTTAAGCTCAATTGCTATTATGGATGAGTTTAACATTTTCAAGCGTCAGATATTTATCTGTTTCAGATAAGCTAGAAACTATTTCTTTCATGATACCATCCCGTAAGGCAATGATGTCGCCCATTACTTTTTTTTATCAATAAATAAATTGTCCGCGGTGATCAGTACGGTCCCCTTTTATGGAAAAGCCAAGTCATGTTTTCGCTTCGATTGATAAATTCTCTAAAGAAGTCAATAAATTATCTTTCTTAGAATAATAGCTCTGGAGACTTTTTCTGCATTTTAAGCCTCTTCTCATCTGATACGTTTATTGAGAATAAATACTTTAAACTTTTATAAGAAATGAAATCACTAATGCAAACTTTTAAAGGAAATTTTAAAAAATAATACAAACTATTATAAGAACACTAATCGATTCGCAGTAACGGCGTCACTGATCACTTTAATCGATTATTTGTCTCTTGATACAATCGATAAACTGTCTACAACAATAAATGCGTCAAACTTATCTAGTATGGTCGTGGTAAGGAATTTGTATTAAAATTCCAGTGGCAGTAATATCCCATAGGATAGGGGTCTCTCAGTATTGACATTCAGAATCTAGTAACTGATTCTTCCACCACCCCGTTGGGGTACAGAAATGGTGTGGGGTCAACTACCTCCAACTAACGACGGTACGGGCCTGTGTCATGAACGGTAATGGACCTTAGCACTAAACCTATATTACGGTTCAAGTGGTTGCAGCAGTCCAGTGGTTTAGATTTATTAATGTGCCTTCGAGGTAGGCCATTCTAGTGAATGTGTGATGCAATGGATGTAAATACCTTAAAGAAGAAGATTTTGTTAGAAGAGAAAATAATTAATCTTTCACATCGTCTTACAAACACATTTGGCGAAAGGAACATTCACAGAGTGGAAAAGGATCACCAATCACATGCAAATTTCACGTATTAAAAATAGGTTCCAACCACATTGTATAACAAGAATGACAGTTGAATTCATGGTTTTATATATAAAGCTCTTACTCATTGTCCATGTAGATTTTTTCATCGAAACTGTAGAATTTACTTTCAAAATTATTTAATTATTTTTTCATAAACATTATAAAACTTAAAGTATTTACTAACATTGTAGATAAAATATCCATATTGAAAGATAATTTAAATTGAATCACGTCAATTTTAAAATTTAAGAATTTTGTTTGTTAAACTTTTAGGCACAATTATTTGCCATTAAGCAGATTATAATATTGACGAAAGGGAGTCCTGGAAGTGAAGGATTTCCCTTCTAAACCTCGGAAGCAGGTATTTATTTGACTCGCTCCATTAAGGAATTAACAAGACATAAAGAGAATTATTGAAAGGCTAGGAAATATTTTAAAGGCTAAGGCTCGCTTCACTATTTTTAGCCGTATTGATTGGGTTTTTATTGACTAGTTAGCTTCCTCGTCGAGTTTTTGAGTATACGTTGAGGACTTAAGTATCCATTTACCTTCAGGGATTAAATGATGGCAGTAATAGTTTTCCATTTTTAAAGTATGATTCATTTCCATTTTTATTAAGTGTTTGAAGTACCGCTCATTACAAAGAAGTCCCGTTTCTTGATGCAAAAAGAAAATAAAACAATTGCAAGATTATAGTAGCGTTCTAAAAATAAGTCGTATTCAAAATTAAGGAGCTGAGATCAAAATAATTAAAATGTGTATTTGCGATAAAAAGGAACAAAATCGAAATTTGAATCAATATAATATATTTAAAACTTGCCGCCTTTGGTGACCAGTTGGTTCTCCTGGATTAATGACTGATACAAATTTCAGTTAGATATTTTCTGTAATCTAGTCTTAATATTTCTCGATAAATTTCATTCATATTTCAAATTTAACCAACATATGATTTATATTATTTTGGCGTCTTTTTCTTCAATGGACTACGCATTCCTTTAATTTTCGGTCTATAATCTTTAATTTATAATTATCACTCCAGAGTATGTCAAAATTGGAGATGCAAAACTTCCAACATGGTGGTTGGTGTTCGTCGCTCCGTTGGTTACAGGCATGTTGTGGGGTTGACACTATCGAGACGTACCTAATCTGGGAAGGGTTGAACCGTGGCTGGTAATGAACTTTAGGATTCAGTCACAGTTTCTGCCAAGGCTCTTATTCTATTCCAATGATTAAGATAAAAAAAAATCTCATTTTTGTTTCATCCGTTTTACTTTTTTATTTAGGATATTTTTTTTCTTCTATAATTCGCGATGAGTGTTTATTAGTTCTGAATGCCTTCAAGTGAGATGTTAGTGGTCTTTCAAGGAAATACTTAAAAATTATATCAGAGAAAAAAAGAACAAAAATTTTTACATAGACATAAAATGACCTTTTTTCATGCATTAAAATATCTACAGAAATGCATATTTCCACCCACGAGGGTATATATTGAGGGTATCCCGGCTGTTGGTCCAACGATCTTCAACACAAAGCATTCATTCATCTTTTTTGATTAGCTATTAGTCTCAAAAGATAACTAGCTGTTTATGTTACGACCGAAATTAATTTCAAATGAATTTCAAATTTTTAGAATTAAAATTTCAAAAACAAATCGTTCTGACGTGCTCATTTTCTACTTCTAACACATGCTGAATTTGGCTGCTCAAAGTCATATAATCTGGCTGAAAAAGCGTCAACACATACACACATTCAGTTTTATTCTAAATATAAATTTTGTTAAAAGTGTAAATATCTTTGGACATGTTGACTAAGAGGAAATTTTATTTATTTTTTATGCAACAACTTAAAAATTTAACAATTATACAGGCAGGAACAATTCTATTAATTACCAATTATATATATTTGCTACACGTGATTTTGATTACTTTTGCCTTGCTTTTCAAAATTTTAATCAAAACATTTTTTTTGCTGATAAAATCAAACTTTTTAAAATTCTTTTTTCTTCTTTTTGCCTTTTTTTATTTCTTTCGCAATTCTAATAAGTTTTTTAAAGAAAATTTTTTATTAATCGCTTATTTTCTTATCAACTGAACATTTTAGAAAAAAATATCGACTAACTGAGAATGTTAAGTATTGTATTTCTATTAATAACAAACAATTTCAGAATTTTCATCGATAATGAATTCAGTAATTACCAAATGCTATTAATATGTATACTTAAAGATTCAGGAAAAAAATCACATCAGATAAAAGAGTGTAATAAAAAATATTTTGAAATAAAGTGATAAGTATATGTTACTGTTATTGTAGCAAAAACTGAAATAGTTTTGAAGAATTCAGCTTTTTAGTATTAATATTTCCAAAAATCGATTGATACTGAAACGGATTGCAACTGAAATAAATATTTACAACTGGTATTTAATGAAATATTGCATCAATTCCACAATTTTTCAAAAACGATTAACATTAGATAAAATATCCTAATAAAACAAAAAATCATTTTGAAATAAAGCGATAAGTATAAGGTATTATTATTAAAGTGAAAACTGAAAACGTTTTGAAGAATTTCTTATCTCAATATCAGCACTCCCAATTATGGAACAACAATTTACAATTCAATTAAATATTTATAACTGACTTTAAATGAGACATGGTTAGGAATTCTGGGGATATGAAAATAAATTAAATATATTTGCAATTCAAAGTGGTTTTTTTAAAGACTGTGAGGAAGTAAACATTAACATTAGGGTTAAACTATGCTTAGAAAAATTATCTGTGTTTATCAATGTTGTATTTCAAATATTTTGAAAAAAATGCCTGACCTGCATGTATACTATCGCCAAAACAATCTATCTGAAAATTAAGATTGCATGCAAATTTGTACCTCATTCAAACTATGTACCGTTTTCAAGTTAATGATACCTATTAGTTGTTAGTAACTAACAGTCCATAACTATTATTATCAATAAACAGCGCCATTCAACAAACATGATGCAATAATTTGACGTGTGGTTACTTGTTTGAAAATAAACATTTGTGATTTTTTTTTTCAAATTGTGCTTAGATATTTCTTTTAGGTATGTCACTACGTAATGACTGAATTTTACGAAAAACGTTTCGAAAGATATAAATCTATATCGAAAGATATAATTTTTTTAAATATTTTCATCAAAGAGATTAAAAAATAATAGATGGAATCAAAGTATGTCTGTTAAATCACATTTTTTAAAAAAATGGAAGAAAATGGGGAATTTTTTTTGGTTAAAAAGAAGAGTAAATTAAAAATTCTTCTAGTTTAGCGATTTATAAAATGAGGATGGAGGTTATATCTAAACACTGTAATAACTGACATTAAAAAATGCCTACAAATCTTTGTTTTATCAGTTGGTCGCGACTAATTAATAATACAGATAGAAATACATTTCTATTTATTTTAAAACCATTTGTTTTTGTTTTTATCCACTCTAAATTGTTCATAGATTTATTGTGTGTGTGTGTGTGTGTGTGTGTGTGTGTGTGTGTGTGTGTGTGTGTGTGTGTGTGTGTGTGTGTGTGTGTGTGTGTGTGTGTGTGTGTGTGTGCAATAATACTGTAGGAAGCTCTGTAAAAATGCTTTCGTCAACGGTATCCACACTCCAGGTATAAAAAATTGCGGATCTAAGCAAATTCTTCTGAAAAATCCCGAGAATTCCCTTACTTGGTGGTCGACACTAGCAGAAAATCACTATTGAAATCTCACAATGTATATTCACTGGAATAAAATTTTCATCAGCGTTGTTTTGCTATGTGTCGTTCTGTATTGAGTGTGTACTCGTCGCTTCTGCTTGTTCATAATTCATGCCTCCCGGGATGAAAATGAAACGAAGTTAAAAGCATTCTAAGTGTCTTTTCTGTTTTTGGCTTCGACTCTGCTTCAAAAATTATGGCTGTCTACAAAGAGATTTTTTTATTCAAAAAATCTGCTAAAAGGAATAAGAATTCAATGATAAACGCATCCATACTGAAAGATTAAGTAGTGCGAGAATTTGCAACGTCAAGAATTTTTGTCATATACTTTTTAATAAAGCCGGAATATATTAATTTTCAGACATTATTTATTCTAAAGTGCTTTCATAGTTTAGAAAGGTTAGACAATATGAGCAGGAGGCTGTCAGAATATTTTCAAATATAAAAATCTATATATGAATGAATCCAAAAATTCTCCCTTCCCTCCTCTCTGTTTCTGATTTAAAATGTTGAATCGATCATTCTTATTATACTATAACTTCATTTCAATTCATTTGAAAACTAATTCATGCGCAGTTTTTAATTCAAATCTTCAAAACCTACTTTCCAAAATTGGATATTTTGCAACCATTTCTAAAAAAACACTTTTATGTTACTTCCAAGGTTTTTAATGCATTTCTTCGTCAATAGATGTAACTAAAGGGGATTTTCTTTAAAAAATATCGTAAAGGACATGCACTTCTAAAATCTTTCTTTCTGAAGAAAAAAAAGTATTAATAACTCTCTGCTTCTTTCCAGAAAAAACACGTCTCTCTCTATATATATAAAGTGGAAGATGGTTACTTCTGTCGATTAAATATCAGTTTTAAAAGAATGTGGCGCTAGCTTCATAATACAGATAGCATCTAGGATACTTAAGTCAACTTTTGGTATAGTGGCTATGTTATGACCTTCAATTCATACAAATATGTAGTTTCCTTTTAAAAAACACCAGGATTTTTAAAGAAAAAAAAGAGATTGCATTTTTCTAATATTTCTTAAAACAAGCTTCAAAAATCCTTTTTTTTAATTATTATTATTCAGAAATAAATTTTTCAAGGATGCATCGCCTGCTTGAGATTTTATTATGAAAAGAAAGCCCAAACTGCAAATAACAAGATATATTTCATAAATATTTTTTGAAAAAAATTATGAAAATTTTAAATTACCTTAGCAGGTAATTAGCTTAAAATTAACACATTCTGGAATTTGTATTTCTTTTTATTCATTCTCCAGCTGCCTTTGATGACTGACTAATTCAGTGAGTGTTAATTTCAGTTAAATGTCTTACACATATAAATTGATACTGTTAATTTTTAAATAATAAATAAACAAATACAGTAAGACCCCGCTTAACGCTGTTTCGTTTAGCGCTGTTTCGGTTTAGCGCTCTTTTATTTCAACCCGGGGATTCCACGAAATCCCTCGCAGCATACGGGGATTCCCCGAAATATTATGCAGCGATAGGTTTCAAATACATGTCCGAAAGAGTGTACTTGTATTTCTTGTTTGGTGCGGTATTGTACAGACATATTTTTATTATTGAAAACATTTGTTGACATTATTGTAAGTAGGTATTAATTTACATACTTAATACTATATTACAGTGTCAAATATTTTGATCTTTAGTTTTTTTTACTGTGGGTGATAATGGAAAAGAAAAGAAAGCAACCAGAAAAAGCATTTCACTCAAAACTAAAATGGAAGTCATTAGAAGATTAGATTCTGGTGAACGTCAAATTCTAATTAGTGCTTCATTGAATTTGCCAACTTCAACAATAAGGACCATCATGAAGAATAAAGAAAAAATACTGTCATCGGATACTGCAACTACGTCAAGCTCTGCAACTAGAATTACCCGTTCTAGAAATAATATCATATAGGAAATGGAATAACTACTGTCTATATGGATTAACGACGAAATTGACCGCAATATGCCATTAAGCCAATCTATCATAATGGGAAAAGCTAGAAGAATTTTTGATTACATTCAGGCTCAGACAATTGACAAAAGTGAAACTTTCGTTGCTAGTCGAGAATGGTTTAATAGATTTAAACATCGAAATAACCTTCACAACATAAAGATTACAGGAGAAGCAGCAAGTGGTGATACAAAAGCGGCGGCTGAATTTCCAGCGATATTTAAAAAAATAATTGAAGAAGGAAACTATCCTCCAGAATTGGTTTTTAATGTTGATGGAACAGGCTTGTTTTGGAAAAAACGAACATTTCTATCCCGTGAAGAGAAACGGGCACCAGGATTTAAAGCTGCAAAAGATCGCTTAACCCTTCTACTAGGTGGTAACGCAAGCGGAGATTTTAAATTAAAACCATTACTAATTTACCATTCCAAAAACCCAAGAGCGAT